>CAKNXH010055632.1:41298-69301 GCA_932178445.1 Andricus quercusramuli
ATCACCCCAACCCTTCGGGTGCTCACCCGACACGGCAGCGGTCGAACTGGTGTGGCGCCCGCCCTAATAGTTGGGGAGCTTGCACGAATGATTCGGGAGATTCGAGTCGTCAATCGCGTTGGATGTTGCGCGTTCGACGTTTGCACATGTTTGCTAATGGCCTCAGGTGATTTATTGTTCATGTGCGAGATGTCAATGGAATGAAGTGTAATTGATCTGGTTTTTCTTTGGATAATCATTAGCGAAGGTAAGAAAAGTATAAAACATTATTCTTTCTCTCGAATTATTTTTGTATACCTGGATGAACGCTTTTATTGAAATTTTACACTTGATTTTTCGACTCATGCCGACAATAAACTACTCATATCACAATAAAAAGAAATCTCGTAAATCAATATTTCTTCGATTTCATGCGATGAAATGTTACATCATGCTTTCTCTTACATTAATAAAACGTTTATCAAATATAATATCGTGAATCAAAGGGAAAAAGCTCCGGGATTTGTTGGTAACCCGAAATAAACGAAAATTTTCAAGGTTTTAGAGCTGATTTCACCAGCCTAAAAGTCAACGAAAAATAAATTGCCTCTTTATAGAGTTCTTTCCATTACATAATTCCCTAATATTCGCACTTGACTGGACAATGTGGGACTGGAAGACAAGGATTTTGCAAAACAACGTTGCTTGCGCGTGAGTCGAAAAATCGAATGTAAAATTGAATAGAAGCGTTCATCCCGGTATACAAAAATAATTCTAGAGAAAGAATAATGTTTTATATTTCTCTCATCTTCGTTAATGATTATCCAAAGAAAGACCAGATCAATTACACTTTATTCCACTGACATCTCGCACATGAACAATAAATCAGCTGAGGCCATTAGCGAACATGCGCAAACGTCAGACGCGCAAAATCCAACGCGGTTGACGACTCAAATCTCCCGAATCATTCGTGCAAGCTCCCCAACTATTCGGACGGGCGCCCTACCAGTTCGGTCGCTTCTGTTTCGGGTGAGCACCCGAATGGTTGGGGTGATCGCCCGTCTCAGTAGTGGAAGCGCACCAAGCCTTCGTGTGAAACAAAAAAAAAGAGAAACCACCCGAACTATCTGGGTGATCATTAGATCATCAATATGAAATACATGAGTTCTATTGTTATGTAATTGGGCCGGAGTAAACGAAGTCAAAATCTTTATGTTTGGAAATTATAAATTAAAAACTACCAGCATGCTTCTGTAATTGGTCTATTTTTTACAGCTTGATTTTTACAATAAAATGAGGGATTACAGAGAATTCCATAAAATTTGATTACATGCTGCTGAACGGCTGGTTTTTCTTCATTTTATCTCCAAAAGTCAGAATATCAAAAATCATCAAAGAAGATTTTTTTATATACACAAGGACTGTAGCCTGATTATTTATATGGACTCACTCTGAAATTAATTCCACATTGTATAGAGCAGCCAAAATCAAAGGAAATAATTGATGACGCAAAATTTAATTGATGTTTTGAAAATTTGTTATTAATCACTTTACTAATGTTGGTTCCAGGACTATAGGTCAACTGAAATACTAAAAAGTCATCAGGCTTTTGACATATTTTCTGGATGTGATAAGTACTTTACCAACGTGAATATTTCTTAATTACTAATTATGAGATTTCAAAATTTGCAGATTCCATTTCTACATTTTTTGACAAGATAAGTAACGCATTTTTACCTGAGGGTAATCTCCAAACTTCGTTTGGTAATCGAAAACGTAAAGATATGAATTTCTGTGTGACTGACTATGTAGATCAACGGTCCTTGTTGTTGGCGCTACAATGTTAGCATCACCCAAAGCCTCCAAAGTTTCGTCTCTAGAAAATAAGAAGTAATTGTAATATGTATTTCTTACTAATAGTTTTTGAAGTAAAACTTCTTTTGGGACGTTAGTGAATTTCATTGGGATGAGAGAGAATTGAAAAAAACGCATGACCGCACGATGGGGCGACTGCACACACAGCCAACCTGGGTCTGGATCCCCCCCTTATTTCTCTTTCCCAAAACCTCACCCCCTCTCTCGCTATCTTGCTCACCCCCATTCTCACCACCCTCTCTCTATGCACCCTCTGGATTATGATACAATATAATGCATTAGGGAACAGTATAATACATTATCATATATTACCATGCTATATAACAGTGTATGATACAATAGGTTGCAATATGGCACACTATGATACAGTATCACAGTTAATTATACAGTTTTTACAGGATGTGATACAGTATGATGCAATATTCTGTATTATGATACAGTATGATGCAATATCATATGCTATGATATATATATATATATATATACATATATGTAAAATGTGATACAATATGATATAATATGATGCAATATTACACAGTATCACACAATATGATTCAATACGATACAATATGATATAACGTGGCAGAATATAATGCAGTCTGATACAATATGATACACTTTCATACTAAATGGCACAATATGATATAATATAATGCAATACGATACAGTATGATATAGCATAATGAAATATGATGAAGTACCATATAATGTGATACAATTTCAATATGGCACAATATGATGCACTACGAGACAATATGATACACTTTCACATTATATGATACAATATTATACAATACGTAATAATATTGGCCATCTTCTTGAACAGTGATTCTAAAAGCTACGATGCAGCGGTCGTAAATGTCAATAATCAGACATAAAATCACCCATTCCTTGCAAGTAATTCTTATCACAAATGCTGTGCAAATCAGATAAAAGATCTTGTCTACCTTAGCGATGTTCGATGTCAGTGTTGTAAGCCAAAATGTGATCCATTATCATCAGGCAGTGAAAGTTAAACGATTACTCGTGTACGAAAATTAATAAAGGAACAGAAGACGCTTTTGTGCACTAAGGATGAAGAAATTACATAATTGAAATTTCATGTCAAGGTATTGAATCCCAAGTTTCTAAGATTGATTAATCTAAGGCGTCTGATGACGTTACTCGCATAAAAGGTACGAACTCATATGTGTATCTTCAAACACATAATACATGTCCACAATGTGAAGGAGACCATAAAAAGTCAGAATGTGAAGCTACATCTAAGGTATGCACAAATTGCAAGCACGCTGTAACCGTCCTTAATATACAGAATATAAAATTTGATCACTCTGCATTAAGTAAGTAATATACTTCGTATCGCAAGGGTCTCACGCGAAATAAGAGTAAAATCGACTACTCTCCTGTATAGAAATCTGAACAATCGAATAGACAAACTGAAAACAGGTGTGGTGACACGAACCTCGAGCAGCCTACACTGTTAGAAATTTCCTGAAATTTCAGTCAGTTTTCAATGACTTATGTCACTGAAATTTCATAAATTTGACTTTGAAAATTAATTTGAGGCCAAGTTCATTAATTTTCAGTAACACTAAACTTAATTTTGAAGCAAAAGTTATTGAAATTTCATAAAGTTAACTCTGAAACCTGTTTCAATTGCTTGTACATAAAATATTATTGGCGACTGAATAAATTTTACTGTGGTTTACTGTACATTTTATAAACATGCATTGAAAACGAAGTAAGTGTGGGCTCTCACCGCTAGGCGGCTACCGCTTGCCGGCGCAAGTCTTCTCGCAATCAAAGCGATGGCTTGCGCCTTCAAATGCGGTGTGTCGAGTCCATTCCTGCCCAGAGCGTTTGTGGCAGGGTCCGTCCACATTGCCGTATTGATGAGTCCAGTGGCGGACCCGGGAAGAAACGCACTCATTCCTTTTTATGGGCTGTGCGGGCAACTATATGCGTCTCATCAAGGCGTGGTTGCCCTGCACCTCTGAAAAACATATTTGTATTTTTGGATTCTAACAAAAAAATGGCGTCGAAAATAATCATAAAAAAATTGTTCTAAAGTTAATAATTACCGAGTTATTAACAATTAAAGATTAACCAATCAGAAGCACGCGTTAGAAGGTTGACAGTCCATGTGCCATCGACAAGAGTGTGTGCATAAGCAAGTTCATTTCGTATAATTTCTCCTCGGATCGCTTTTGCAGTAGGTTGTGACTCTGGTGCAACTTCACACGTCAACGAGATACAAAAATGGAAAAAGATATTTTCCACAACCACCAAAATTCCACAAAATTCTCATGAATTCTGTAAATTCCCTTGAAATTTGTAGAATTTTCGAGTTCTCAGTGGAATTCTCGTGAATTCTCTTGAGTTCTGCAGAATTGTCTTCAATTTAGCAGAATTCTCTTACGTTCGGCAGAACTCTTACGTTCGGCAGAATTCTCTTAAATAGTAGAATTTTCTACAAATCAGCCAAATTCTCTTGAATTATGCCGAATTCTCTTGCATCCAGTCGAATTTTCACAAATTTGGCAGAATTATCTCTAATTCCGTATAATTGACTTGAAAAATGTAGAATTTTCTTGAATTCAGTAGAATTCTTTTCAGTTTAGCAGAATTCTCTTCAACTCTGTGGAATTATCTTGAATTTTGTAGAAGTCGTTTGACTTCTGTAGTATTCTCTTGAATTACGTAGAATTCTGTGAAATTCTCTTGAATTCTGTAAAATTCCTTAGAAAATTTTTGAACAGTTTTGAACTCACTTAAGAATTTTTTAATACCTTCGAATCCATTAGAATAAGCTTTGATTTATTTCGAATTCATTCGTCCTTCCCATTTCTTTCGTGAAGCTCACAAGAAGTTTCGATAAAGTTCCAATAAAAAATACGATCCGCCAGAGTCATAATTAAATGATTGTTCATTCCAGTCTGGATGTAACATAGCTGGCACATAGGGCATAAAGCAGGGCACACAGGCGCCCTGTGACCCCAAGAATGAAACTGCTTGCTACGAAGGGCCAATCGATTATTTTGACCCGCTTCGTTTCTCACATATTCTTTCGTACTCCATTTATAATGTGCCATGGGTTATTTTGTTTAAATTTAATATTTACTATGAAGAAAAATAGTGAAGATATATCGCGCTCACCATAAACATAATCATATCAGAATTTTGGCCTATTTTTGTGTGTTTCCCAAACACTTTACATTTATTTTACGGAATCAACCCTAAAAAAAACAATAATATCAGACATTCCTAAGAAATTCCTAAGAAAACCGCCCCTAGTACTTACATCGAACCCCGTCGGAGCTTCCTCCAACTTGAGCTGCTAAAAAATATAAAATTTAAAATAATCACCTCACACACTTATCCAACACTTGAGTAGATATTCCGATCAATACAATAATACACAATTGCCTTAAAAATGATGTGCGTCATCAGAGAGATTTTTACGGGCATATGTTTGCACTTTGAAATGCACACGGAAAAAGTGATTTGGTACTTTTTGTTAAATGCGTGCTCTGAAATCATCAAGCATTTCATTATGACTCTGGCGTGTCGCATTTTATCAATGGAATTTCATTGATATGTCTTGTAACGTCCACAACAATGAAAATTAGAAAGACTAATAAATTCAAAATAAATCAAAGCTTATTCGAATGAATTTAGAAGTTTTTTAAAATTTGTACTGAGTGCAAAATTGTTCAAGGAAATTTTACAGAAATTAAGAGGATTTTTCAGAATTCAAGATAATTCTACAGAATACAAGAGTCTTTCACAGAATTTAAGATAATTTTATGGAAATCAAGAGAGTTCTACTCAATTCAAGATAATTCTACAGATTGCACGAGAATTCTGTTGAACGCAAGAGAATTCTACTAAATTCAAGAGAATTCTGCCAAACGTAAGAGAATTCTACTGAATTGATGACAATTCTACGGACTTCAAGAGAATTATACAGATTTTAAGAGAATGCATAAATAAAGAGAATTCTATGGTATTCATGAGATATTTATACAGAATTCCGAAGATCTATGATTAATTCAAGGGAATTCTGCCTAACTCTAGAGAATTCTTTTAGAGTCGAAAGAATTTTTCTGATTTCCAGAATATTCTGCTAAATTTGAAAGAAAACAGGATAATTTGACGAAACTCAAGAGAATTTCAACCAAGCATAGGATAACTGTACTGAATTTAAAAGAATTATACACAATTCAAGAGAATTCTACATAATTGAAGAGAATTCTTCTGAATTAACGAGATATTTTTACAGGTTTCCAGAGGATTATGATAAATGCAAGGAGATTCAAGAGAATTTCTGTGAATTCAAAACAATTCTGCTAAAATCAAAAGAATTTTACAAAGCTAGAGAGAATTTAGCTGTTTCTAAGACAATTCTGCTAAACTCAAGAGAATTCACGAGAATTCCACTGAGTACTCGAAAATTCTACAAATTTCAAGGGAATTTACAGAATTCATGAGAATGTTGTCGAATTTTGCTGATTGTGCAAAATATCTTTTTCCATTTTTGTATCTCGTTGCCGTGTGAAGTTGCACCAGAGTCACAATCTACTGCAAAAGCGATCCGAGGAGAAATTATACGAAATGAACTTGCTTATGCACACACTCTTGTCGATGGCACATGGGCTGTCGACCTTCTAACGCGTGCTTCTGATTGGTTGATCTTTAATTGTTAATAACTCGGTAATTATTAACTTAAGAACAATTTTTTTATAATTATTTTCGACGCCATTTTTTTGTTAGAATTCAAAAATACAAATATGTTTTTGACTACCTACTGGGACACGCTGTATAACGCTAGTCGTTATATATCATTTTTTATTACATTTAATAAACCTAAATGAAAATATGAACAAAATTTAAAAATAATTCATGAAACTAAATTTAGAAGTTTTGGATGTGATATACATTGAATATCCATAGGATATTCATGAACATTTACAAAAAATTCAATGCACTATCTCTGAAAATAGTTCCAAAACCTACATTGAAATTTCAATAAGGCTATTCAAATTTCAGTGTTGCATGAAATTTCAATGATTTTTTCACTAACCGTAGTTTAGAAAGCTTGACTAACATTTTCATGAAATTTCATGAACTTACTTCTAACAGTGTACTGTTTTAAGTCGACGAAATCAAAGGAGAAGGGACCGATCACCTATCACAGCCAGATCATTCGATCATCTTAATATATATTATCAGAATGTACGCGGACTTGGAACTAAATTCATTGATTTGCAGAATGATATCGCCTTATCTCACTCTAATTATGACCTCATAATTTTCACTGAGATATGGCTCAACTCGAACCACTATCATGCAGAATTAAGTTTGAAGGACTACATTATCTATAGAAAGGACAGAGATGAAAACACAAGTGATTTTGAACGAAAAGATTGAGTACTTATTGCAGTGTACGCAAAGCTTCGCAGTTTTGCTAGAAGGATGACAATTTCCACTGTAGAGCAGATTTTTGTAATTATATACCATGGATCCTCACGCATACTTTTTGGCGCAGTAAATATTCCTGCTCTGTCATCTCCGCATGTTTTTGCTTCCTCATAGAGGAAGCTTTGTAATTGAACCTTTCCCAATTTAAAAATTTCTAATACAATGTTCTAAGCAAATGTCCGGATGTGTGTGTGGATGTGTGGATGTGTGTGAGGATGTGTGGATGTGTGTGTGGATATGTGGATGTGTGGATGTCACGCTTTTTTGTGAACACGATAACTAGAAAACGGTTGCAGATAAATTGATGAAATTTGGAGGGCTTATTTTTCTGACTAATATCTTGAAACTGACCGAAGGATTTCTGAAAATATTTCTTGCATTTGCTTTTAACACTTAATAATTTTTTAAAAATCGGTTTTTTACAGTAAAACTTTTTTCATTAACATAATTCAAAGTTGATGTAACAATACAAAAGATTCCTTGATGCGAGACGAATCGATTGACCTATAATATCAATATATTTTATCAAAGCGTAGGGAAGTTATTGTAATTTATATATTTTGAAAATCGGTTTTTTGTAGTAAAACTTTTTTCATTAACATAATTTGAAGTTGATTCAAGGATAGAAAAGATGTGTTGATTTGAGACGAATCGATTGACCTGTAATATTAATATATTTTATTACAGCATAGGGAAGTTGTCGTAATTTATATATTTTGAAAATCGGTTTTTTATAGTAAAACTTTTTTCATTAACATAATTCAAAGTTGATGCAACAACAGAAGAGATGTGTTGATTCGAGACGAATCGATTGACCTATAATATTAACATGTTTTACTAAAGCGTAGGGAAGTTATGGTAATTTATATATTTTGAAAATCGGTTTTTTATGGTAAAACTTTTTTCATTAACATAATTCAAAGTTGATGCAAGAACAGAAAAGATGTATTGATTCGAGAATCGAAAGCTGATGCGAAAAGATAGAAGATTCCTTGGTTCGAGACGAATCGATTAACCTATAATATTCATACATTTTATAAAAGAGTAGGGAAGTTATGGTATTTTGTATATTTTTAAAATCGATTCTTAAGTAAAAATCATCTCATTCTCGTAATTTAAAGTTGATGCGAGAATAGAAAAGTTGTGTTGATTCAAGACGAATCGATTGACCTATGATATTAATACATTTTATTGAAGAGTAAGGAAGCTATGGTAATGCATACTGTTCTAAAACACGGTTTTTTATAGTAAAACTTTTTTACTCAACATAATTCAAAGTTGATGCAAGAATATCTAAGATTCCTTGGGTCGAAGCGAATCGATTGATATATAATATTGTTACACTTTCTTGAAAATTGAGGAAGTTCTGCCCATTTATATTATTTGAATCATCTGTTTCAAACCGAAGAACTTTTCTAATTGACATAATTCACAATTGACGCATGAATAGAAAAGACTTTTTGGT
The DNA here is from genome assembly GCA_932178445.1 of Andricus quercusramuli. Classification (NCBI taxonomy): domain Eukaryota; kingdom Metazoa; phylum Arthropoda; class Insecta; order Hymenoptera; family Cynipidae; genus Andricus; species Andricus quercusramuli. The sequence continues at coordinate 50,099 of CAKNXH010055632.1, forward strand.
CATAAATTTTCAAATAAAATAATTCTGACAATTTTTGTAAAGAAATCGTAAAGCTGGGAATGGGAGAGGGTGCGACAAAACTTTGCCCTTCCCTTTTCCAGCTCGCAAAATTATCATTTTGAATACAAAATTTGATTTGTCTGATTTGTCTTTGTATTCAAAAAATGTTTAGTATTATTTTGTAATTTTGTATTGTTTGTCAATTTCTATTTTTAAATTGATCAATATGAAGAATTTGGTTTGTCTATTATTGAAAGAAATAACTATTGCTTCCTCTATGAGGAAGCAAATACATTTGCTAACTGGAAGCAAAGTGCTCGTGAAATGAGCACCACATAATTATAAATACAAACAAAGTGGAAACACTCGAGATCGAATTCACAGCTAGTTTTTATCATTGCACCACTATAGAGACAATATGGGATACCCATAGACTCACATCAGCTGTTACAGTTGGGGATTAAAACATACCCACATTTACTTGGACCAACGATGAACAAGGACTCCGTATTCTGTCTAGTGGTGGAGCACTTGCCTCAGCGAGAGAAGGTGCAACTGCACTTTTGGACACATATGGATATCTTAATATGTACCAAGTGAATCAAATACCTGACACCTTCCGTACGATTCGCGATTTGGTCGTCACATCATTGGAAGCTTCATCAGTCTGTAAATTAGATGATTCACTATTGACCTGCGACGAATATAATCCTGCACTGGAAATAACACTTCCCGTGAAAATTAGTTCATAAAATTTTTTTAAAGTGACTATCTAGACTTCAAAAATGCAAACTACGTGGCGATCTCTTCGTTCCTCGCAGCTGTGGACTGGGGGCAGGCATTTGAGAATTCGTGTGTTGATGAGTGTGTATTCCGTTTTTACTCAGTATTGTACGATGCAGTAGACAGGTACGTACCTTGGCGTAAGGTTCGAAAGAACAAATACCCAGTATATTTTCCACGAGAACTGAATTAAATTACTTGCGGAAAAAAGAGAAGCTTATTATCGCAATAAAGTTTTAGGTCTCCAATCAAAACAGAAATGAGGAAGGATTAATTTCTAATATTATGTACCTTGGGGATAAGCAAGCATATTCTATACTGGGCATAGTAGAGCTCTTTGCTGACAACTTTAGTTCTATGTTTGTGAATACTGATCACCCTGAATACACGAATAATAAAGGAACATCGTTAGACGTAGGAAGTATAGGCACTACATTATCATCAGTATTTAAGCATTAGATTAACTACACTTAATGATTATACCTAGACTAGTATAGTGTTATTGTAATTGAGCTATTCTGTGTTACTTGATTAAATAAATAAATTAAATCAATAAAATATCAAACAATATGATACAATATGGTATGATATACAATATGCTGTACTAAGATAAACTATGACACACTATGATAATGCACTATGATACGGTATGGTACACTATGATATACTATGATATACTGGGATACATGATGATACGCTATGATATGCTATGATACTATATGTATGTATGTATACCATTAAGCCATTTCCCTTCCGGGGTAGGCGTGACACTACCCGATTCGGGTAGTGTTTCTAGGTGGATAGTTTCTTATAGTAAATAACTACAAGCGTGGGCTCACCACACCCACGACGGGCCAACAGCACGCAGTATCCCGAACGGTCACCTATGCAAGTACTAAGCGCGCCCAACACTGCTTAACTTCAGTGATCTAACGAGAACTGGTGTTTTCAGCGTGGTATCGCCGTTAGCGATATGATAAAATATAATGCAGTATGTATGTATGTATACCATTAAGCCATTTCCCTTCCGGGGTAGGCGTGACACTACCCGATTCGGGTAGTGTTTCTAGGTGGATAGTTTCTTGTAGTAAATAACTACCAGTGTGGGCTCACCACACCCACGATATAATGTATAATGTATAATGTATCATGTATAATGTATAATGTGTAATGTATATATAATACCGTATTATATGATATCATTAATTTTAATATTTGTGTGCTATTTATAAAATGATGAATTTTGTTCTTCTAAACATGAAGCCTTCTCACTAAGATATATATGGTGTTTGAAAAATCTTGCATAAAGACGTCAGCAACCGTTGCAATTAGTTGCATAAAACATGTCAGCGCTGCTCTCACCCCCCCCCCTCTCTCTCTCTGCACTATTTCACTATGAGATCTCCCCACTACTTCACCACTATGCAAGCTTCTTTTCACTCATGCGCGTCCCCAATATTTTAGTGTACTCTATCTAAAGCCAAGCGCACGTAAAGTTTAACTTCTGCCTTGTGGCCCTACTGCCATACACATTTATTCAGTATTAATAGTTAGATGATTGCGAACAAAATAACGTTCCATAATTGGCTAAAATTGTTTGTAACTGTTCGTTATTAGAGAAAAAAACTTTAAATATTCATCGTAGTACTGCATGCATACTGCATATTGAAACTTGTGACGAGGTGTTTTTCACCAGTCACTTTGATGCTACTGGACCGAGACCCTTAAAAATTTAACATGAATAAAGGTTCCCAAAATAGAATCACTTCAAATTAGTCATTCGGAGCGTGCGTCATATCCAAATGTGCACTTTTGTATAATTGTGAAAAATCTTTATTTACTATTTTTGAATTGTTTAGTTTCTTTACGATATGTGTACGAGAGTAAAATGTGGGCAAAGAAAATTAAGAAAGATTTTAAAACTTAAAATGTTTTGCCAAAGACTCCTTGATATCATATTTTTCATAGTGACCAAAAAATGTTAATTGTTCAAACAATTTTAATAAACAAATGCACATCTTAACCATTTTTTCATGAAAAGCATTGATTTTTTTGCGGTATCATCTTGAAATGTCTTGCTAAAGACACCTTGCTGTCATATTTTTCATAGTGACCAAAAATTGTTGATTATTTAGACAATTTTTATAAACAAATGCACATTTTCACCATTTTTCAATTAATAGGCTTGATTTTTTAATGGAATTAATCCGAAATGTCTTGTGAAACAATCCTTGCTGTCATATTTTTTATAGTTACTTGATATGCGCCACGGGGAGGTTGCTCAATCGGACTTTGCATATCATGTGGCCCTGAAAAGGGACATTTTTTGGTTAGGCATTCGTGCTTCAGGCATTCGTGTTTTAGAAAAACAAATCAATAACGACTTGAAGTTGCTGCTGCAACTTCAAGTCGTACCTCATTTTGCTTCCTTCATTTGTTTTATTTTGTTTCAAAGAAGACGTTCATAAATATACTGCGTATTTTTACGGAGATATTGAGGGAAACCTTCGAAGTATTTTTTAACATGGAATACAGCATAGAAAATCAGCACTTATGTGACATCATTTGGAGTAGTGATCCACAATCAAAATATAACAAAGTAGATTGAATTTTGGATAATATTAAGGCTACGTCGTTTTTTGATGAAAGTCAGTTAATGGTTATAAGAACAAAATTGGTTGACTCTTTTATGCCTTCGTATAATAGAAAACGGAAAAGTGTAGGAAAAAAGCATTTTTTGTACAAAATCATGCTGAATTCTTAGAAGCAGAGTTCAAGGTACCTTTTTCTTGTCCACCTATCCGAACAAAAGGTTTGACTAATGTTCTAAAGAGAGGAAGACCACGATTAACATTTGAAGATGGATCCGAAAAGACGAAGAAAAGGCGCGTCCAAGAACGTGCTTCAAATTATAGCAAGGAAGAATGATCCAAAGCACTTTCATTGATTGAAAATCAGTCCGATAGTGAATCTGGGACGCAGCAGCTTCGAGAGGAAGATGATGACGAGAGTAAATTGCAGAGAATCTTGGCTATGTACGTGGATTTAGGTCTGTCAAAGAGGAAATACGGAAAGCTAACAACGTACAATCAAGAAATAAGTGGCAATGATTCATATCCTCCGTATTTGAAGATCTCCGAAGCAAAAAAAAACATGTTATCCAGGAAACGGTAAGCATACAGAAACATCGAATTTAGGAGCAAGTTTCCATTTCATAAGTTTTTTGGGTCATACAGTTAAGCGAATCTTGTTACAAATGGAAAAAGATGATCTCGCTAATCTTTTTGGTAAAAAACGATCTCGCTAATCTTTTTGGTAAACAACTAGTGCTCTTTGGGAAGTGGGGTATGGACGGTGCTTCTGCGCATCAGATGACACGGCAAAAGGGGTCGAAGAAGGGTGTAGGCCAGGCAACGAAGGGTTTGATAAAGGAAAAAAATCGTAACAGGCTGATTATTAGCAAAACCCCTTCGCCATAGGCTGTTTATGATTATATAAAAAATCTAAATGGACTGAACATTGACTAAACATTTTATAATAAACAATAGCGGCCATTATGTGTTTTTTGCGTTCATTTCGGAAACGGCTCATTTTAGTGAAATTAAGAATTTATAGAAAAATGTGCAGAATTTATTTCTCTGTAAAAAAAGGTTATTCTTCTAATTCACATAAAAACAATGGTTTCCTTATAAGATGGGAAAAACGATTCATTTTTCGTATTTGACGTTTATACACCTGTGAGGTACAGTTTTTGAGAAAAGAAGTCCTCCCTACAGATGTGAGCATGATGGAGGTCTATCACTGAAAGAGTACATGCAGAATTACGATAAGTCAATTACTTCATTTAATATTGTTTATTTTTTTCACTAACTTCAACGGTCTTTTTTCTTATCATTACTTCCATGCTTGTGTCACGTCCCGTGACGCATATATATGTTAATATATTTATTGATATATTTATATATTTGCATGATTATACCAATAAATACTTAATAAATATAGAGCGAATATTGTGCACTGTGTAGTGCAGCTATACATATATATATAGTCAGCACGTTGTACACTGTAAGACATACCTATATATATGTCCAGCACGAGAGCAGATCTATAGAATATAGACTATAGTAAGAACATTGTAATTCGTAGCGTACACTGTCTAACCATAGACGCATAGAGTATAGGGCCCAAAAGCACGTGGTAACTGGAGGACATAGCTATAGATATACTTAAAACAGTACAAGCCGTATAGTATATATATATATATATATATATACGTGACGTACGCGTATACAGGATCGTCGCAGCATGCAGGAACGTCGGCATAGGCCCTATAAAAAGTGAATGGACCAACATAGGTCAGTTATTTTTTAGTCAAAAAATTAGAAGTTACAGTTCCGTACAACTCTTCTCTATTTCCTACGGTTTTCCCCGATTCGACTGTCCAGTTTCTAGTGTGTCAAACCGGTATCCTTCGTGTGTTAGTGTGTGTGCCCTTGTGTCAAGTGTTGTGCACCGGAAAACCCGAATCTGGGATTTCCCATCTTGGATTACTTCGTACCCATTCAACCCTGAATTGGAACCCTTATTGTTCACATCAAGGTGCACAACCCCTTTCTTTCACACCACTACACGAAGATCATCTAGATATCATTTGATTCTTCAATCGAATCAATAAACCGGTAAGTTCTAATTTTAATAAATCTAATTTCATTATCTAACTCCTTTTGGGCCATAATACATGAGTCTCCTTTATTTTAAAGGTCCTGGCCAAGGATGAGAGTGTCTACATGCCTTCCTTCAGTTTCTTGTGCTGAAGCCTTAATAAACAATACGTTTCAAGTGTAATTAATTATAATAAATTGTTTAAACTAATATATATTTATTTATTGGCTACTCTTTCCTCTTCCCTGTGCGAGATCTTCGATCTCAACTAAAACGAGGAACCTAATTAAGAAGGAAAGTATTTTACGTTTTCCATGACGTAACATACAACCTTTTTATGGTGCATCGGCCGAGAAACCAAACAAAAGAGAGCCAATATTTAATTTGTTTTGGAAAAAAGTTTATTTTATATACATTTTTTAAGCACAAAGAACCTGAACGAAGACAGGTAACTTATAACCTTTACATTCTATTGCTGTGAAATATGTCCGTAAATAAATATAACCAATGCCTAATGAAAAACCTGTAGATTTAGGGAACATTAAAAGAACTATTACCAGGAATCTTGCTAAACAAAACCCCCAACTAGCTAAGCAAGTAGAATCAAATAAGAAAGGGCTTGAGAGTGATAGGAAAAATAAAACTAATGTTGAATTAGAAAAACTAGATTTGGAATTCGGTAGCGATAATTCAGATTTTGACTGATCTGCATTTATTAATCCCGGTGATACTACATTAATCAATACAAATTCAAGCTTAATTAGTGGTTCTGTAGACCAAAATAAAACTCTAACAATTGATGACGTGATCGATTATCAAACTAACGTAAAGTCATTATTAAGTTCAACGCTTTCTCAGCTAATTTGTGAAGAAAAAACAAAAGAAAATTCATTTCCTGATTTAAATCGCGCATCAATAATAAGTGAACACGATAGTGACGACATTGCAAGCGACGAAGACTCGACAACACAGAAAAAAATGACACTGCCAACTAATCAACAAGTTTCCCTTCGCGACGCGCTCGAAATAATCCCTATTTTTGACGGAAGTAACATCCCTTTAGCGCATTTTATAGAGGGATGCACAGAAGCAAAAGCTATAATTCCCACACAGGCACATGAGAATCTTGCTAGATTAGTTAGAAGTAAATTGACCGGAGAAGCGCGGAAATGCATATTCGGAAATACGTTTCGAACTTTAGATGAATTAATAGAGAAACTAAAAAAGGTTTATGCTCCCGCGAAAAGCGTATACCAGCTGCAAGAAGAACTAGGCAATATATTTATGTGGGATAAAGAAAATGTTATATCATACGCTGCGCGAATAAAAGAACTAGCAGATAGGATCGAAGACGCGCATAAATTAGGCAATGATGGTGCCACGGATGACACGTTTGAAGCAAATTTAGAAGATGATGTGGTTAAATGTTTTAAAAGGGGCTTACGTTCAGAAATAGAGATAAGATTAAAAGATAACGTGAATGAAACTTTTAAAACTCTTATCAATGAGGCGCTAGAAATTGAAAGAAAATTAAACGCATGTTCAGAATTGCGAAAAAATAAGCCAATCAAATCTTCAGAAAAAGAATCAGAATCGCGAATTATTACTAAAAATAATAAATTCAATGTTGCTCAGGACACTAAAATAGCACGTTTAATTTGCGGAAGACCGGGACATGCGACCGAAAAGTGCTTCCACCTCGAAAACTTTCGACAAAAAATCTTTTCCGATAATCCGGATGTTTCAAATTCAATTCAGAACCAATTTTTACAAAATACACCTCAAAGAAATTTTAATAATCACAATAAATGGAATTCTGCACAAAATCCAAACTTTGGACCCCGACAGAATCAAAATTTTAGATCTAGACAAAATTCAAATTTTAGACCTGAACTAAACCAAAACTTTGTGCCTAGACAAAATCAAAATTTCGGATACCGACAGAATCAAAATTTCAGTAACCGACAAAATCAAAATTTTGGATATCGCCAAAATCAAAATTTTAGTAACCGACAAAATTAGAATTTTGGAAACCAACAAAATCAAAAATTTCGGATACGGACAAAATCAAAATTTTAGATCCAGGCAGAATCAAAATTTTAAGCCTGGTCAAAACCAAAAGGGAAATCCTGAAAATACAAATGATCAGCAGACACGCCCATATCCCACCCAAGGATCTAAAATTATTTGCAATTTTTGTAATTACCCTGGCCACATCGCTAAGGATTGTTATGAAAAGAGTAGATATTTACAAAATCAACAAAGCCCACAAAATTATACGCAGAACCAGGAAAACTCCAACGCTATTCCCCCAATGGGTGCTGGGAGGAAGACGCCAACCCATTAACTAAAGCACCTATAGAAATCACGAGTGATGAAAATGATATCAAAATTCATATCAGTAGGAATAATATAATTCCTTCGATCATGGTATCTGCCGTTGGTCTAAAAACCCCGGCACGTATGATGATCGACACTGGTGCTGGTCGAAATTTAATTAAAAGAAGTGTGATTGACCCCGAAGTAAAAATAAATAAAAATGAAGTGTTGAGACTAACAGGAATTAATGATCTACCTGTCTGTACTCTAGGTCAAATTAAGGTTATGATACTTGGATTTTTAACTACTTTAAATATAATTCCTGATGACGTACCAGTAGATGAAGATGGAGTCTTGGGCTCTGAATTTTTTCTTAATAATAAAGTAAATATAAATTACACATATAAATGTATTGAAATTAACGATGCAACTTATCCTTTTGAACAAACTGGCGTTATCACAATCCCGGGACGAACAATTTTTGATTATTATGTAAAAATAGAAAATACAGAAAAAAGTGAAGGATATATACCTCAATTATCAATTGGAGAAGGAATTTTTGTGGGTCAAGCCATTGTAAAAAATTGTGGAGGCAAAGCCTACGTTAAATATGCAAACATAAATGAACAACCTGTAAAGATATCAATTCCTAGCGTTCAATTACAAGATTTCGAACAATGTGAACTAAACAATTCAACAAATCTATCTAATTTTTCAGAAAATAAAAATGATGAAACTTTGCCTAATTTAATATTAAATAGTTTTTTGAAATCCGATGAAAAGTCTAACCATTTCTGCCAATTTTACAAGATCACAGGCGAAGAAAGAGTAGAAATCATTAAAAAACTACTACGGTTAGATCATTTAAATATGGAAGAATATGAACACGTTGAAAAATTAATTACTAAACATGCAGATTGCTTCCACGTTCCGGGAGAATACTTAGAACCTACAAACATTCTCCAACACTCCATACCAACAACAGATGATTGCCCTATTTTTTAGCGACAATATCGATTTCCCCCAGTTCATAAGGAAGAAATCATCCGCCAAGTGGATGAATTATTGAAAAACAATGTAATAAAACCCTCCCAATCACCTTACAATACACCAGTTTGGATCGTTCCAAAAAAGCAAGACTCACAAGGAAAAAAGAAATGGCGAATGGTACTTGATTTTAGAAAATTGAATGAAAAGACAATTGGTGATTCATATCCTTTACCAAACATTCACGACATTTTAGACCAGTTAGGATCTGCACGCTATTTCTCTGTTTTTGATTTAGCTACGGGTTTCCATCATATAAAAATGGATCCCAAAGATGCACACAACACTGCGTTTTCAACCCCTTATGGACATTACGAGTTTGACAGAATGCCTTTCGGTTTGAAAAATGCACCAGCAACATTTCAACGACTAATGGATTTAGTTCTAACGGGACTTCAAGGAAGAGAACTTTTTGTTTATCTAGATGACATTGTGATTTACGCGAATACTTTAGAAGAACATGAATCAAAATTCAATGAACTAATGAGCCGATTACGAAATGCAAATCTTCATTTACAACCCGACAAGTGCGAATTTCTACGACACGAAGTAGGATATTTGGGACATATAATAGATAAGGATGGAGTTCGACCTGACCCGAAGAAAATCATGGCAGTAAAAGACTTCCCAACTCCTAAAAATCAAAAGCATATCAAACAATTTTTAGGTTTAGCAGGATATTACAGTAGATTTATAGAAAATTTTGCCAAGATAGCAGCCCCAATCAATCAGCTCCTTAAAAAAGATATATCATTCAATTGGACGGAGAAGCAGCAACAAGCCTTCAATATTCTAAAAGATAAATTGTGCCAAGAACCACTTTTAATTCGACCTGATTTTTCAAAACCTTTCATTGTAACTACAGACGCATCAGGTTATGCCATCGGCGGAATACTTTCGCAAGGCAAAATAGGTAAAGACCAACCAATTGCCTATGTTTCAAGATCATTAACCAATACTGAACGTAAGTACGACATGTATGAAAAAGAAGCATTAGCAATAGTCTACTCCGTAATATATTTTCGCCCTTATTTGTACGGACGAAAATTCACCCTCGTTACAGACCATAAGCCCCTTGTTTGGTTCAAAAACTCTAAGGATCCTTATTCTCGAGTTTCAAGATGGCGATTGAAGCTCGCCGAATATGATTATGACGTCATCTATAAAGCAGGAAAATCAAATGTTAATGCAGATGCGCTTTCGAGGAACCCCGTTCTAGAAAATGATGAAACCGTAGGAATTAATATAATTTCGGAAAATAACTCAACATTTGAGGAAGAGAATCCTATAAATTCCATGGAAATCTTGAACTTTGAGAATCATAAAAATTCAGATTCCGAAGAAAATATCAAAATTAATTGCGAATCTTTGAAGGAAAAAACTCCTGAAATTCTTCATAATTTAATAAGTGAGGAATCACTGAATGAAATACAAAATGAATCTTTTGATAGTCCAATACAGAAACTTCTATATCTGTCAATATTACTTTTAATTCCAAAACTTATAAAAAGAAACGAATTTCTCTGTCAATCTTGGAATACTGTGGTTACAAGAGGACAGAAGCAAAAATACAAAGAGCAAGCAGAAATTAATGAACAAATTGAAAATCAAGGTGAGTCACATGAAGATAGTGAGGAAGAATATTTACCTCCCTCGCCTGCTGTCAAAAAAGCACGAGGCAGGCCCAAGAAAGCTGTGCTTACAAATGCAAGCAACCCGCAAGCCTTAAAAAAGAGAGGCAGACCGAGAAAAGAGGCAATCACTGATGAGTCTCTGAATTTGAAACAAAAAACGCACACAAAATTTGAACATGAAGATGAATCTGATTCAGATACAGAATATTTTGATAACTCAAGAAAGCAAATTAAGAAGAAGAAGAAAATTTACCAGAAATCCAAGGCAAAGCCTGCTACACAACAAGAAGAGAAGGAAAATGAAGAAGATAATTTCTCAACTTCGGAAGATGAGGTCCTAAAAGACGGAAATTTTCAAAATTTTTCGGATGAAGAAAACTTTGTTGATGAAGAAAATATGCAAGAACTTTCAGAACCAGAAGATTTTCCAAAAGGAACAAACGGGAAAAATCCTGAATTTTTTCAAGAGATAAATGAAGATAAATTAGAAGGAAGTAAACCCCCTCCAGAACCCCCTCCTTTGAATACTCAAACACATACACAACAAAATTTTGTTGAGTGTCGTGATCAATTAACGATGCGTAAAGATAATTACGCTTATTTTGTTGCTACTGACGGTTCCCCACGTGACAATGGATCAAGAGCCTTGTCAAAACGTGGAATTTTACCTAAATTGAGCCAACTTGAGAAAGGACATGTTAAAGAAATAAAGAAAGGGCAGCAGTATCATTTAGCCCTTCCTATTGAAGCTGATTCTAAAGAAAATTTGTCAGACACTTTAAGCAGTATTAAACTTTCAATACTGTCTTTGCATTCAATATCAGTGAAACTAAATTTACGATATATTAGTATCGCAAAAACTTCACAAGTTAATCACATAGGTTGGAAAGAAATACGTGAAATTCTAATTTCAACTTTTTCGGATTCTTCTACCAAAATTATAATATGTACAGGAATAGTTCATTACCCAACAAAGGAACAGCGAACTCAATTACTTGAAGAGGCACATTCTTCAGCTTTAGGAGGTCATAAAGGTGTTACAAAAACTTATCATCGAATTCATCAGAATTATTATTGGGAAAATATGAAAATTGATATTCAGAAATATATTCAACAGTGTTTGCAATGTCAAATTAAAAAATTAGTTCGCGTAAAGACAAAAAATCCCATGATAATAACGGACACGCCTGGAACCGCATTCGAAAAAATTTCAATGGACATAGTTGGCCCACTTCCACAAACAACAACAGGCAACGTAAATATCTTAACTATCCAAGATAATTTTACAAAATATGCTTTAGCTTTAGCAATTCCAGACGCGAAAGCTTCAACAGTAGCTGATATTTTTGTTAAAAAATTTATATGCATTTACGGTTCCCCAAAAGCAGTTTTGACTGACCAAGGTTCAAATTTTTTAAGTAATTCAATGAAAAGAATGGCAAAGCGTTTTAGAATTAAGCAATTTAAAACAACAGCATTTCATTCACAATCAAATGGGTCTCTTGAAAGATCACATCACGTGTTAGCTGAATACCTCAAACAATTTGTTTCAAAAAATTCCGAATGGGACGATTGACTTGAATTAGCCATGTTTTCTTACAATACAAGTGTCCACGAAGGTACAAAATGTACGCCCTATGAATTAGTTTTCGGTAAATTAGCTCGACAACCATCAAATGAACCACTATCAAAGCAAGAAAAATTGCAAACTTATGACGATTACCTAAGGAATTTTATAACAAAATTATATGAAATGAGAACTCAAGCGAGACAAAATTTAATTGCGGCTAAAGAAAAGTCAAAAATATATCATGATCGAAAAATTAATCCATTAGAAATCAAAACTGGAGATAACGTCTTTTTATTAATTGGAAAAGAATCTAAGAAAAAATTTGATGATCAATATAAAGGCCCTTACGAAGTCCTAGAAATATTAGGAAAGGAAAACGTGAAAATTGACATAAAAGGCAAACCTGCAGTGGTCCACGTCAATAGACTTAAACGTTCACACATAAAAAGTCAAACCATTAATAATTAAACAACAAGCCCTTATCATTTCAATTTCGGATGGATCCCATTTACTGTCAGCGTATAGACTCTCTTATCGTCGTTTTTATGCATCGAATTGATCTGCTCATTTTATGGCAATATTTATTTCATACGGAAATTTTAGAAAGAAATGACAGTTATATTCCTAAATGGGCACAAAACCTTAGAAGCATAGAAAAAACTAGGGATATAATTCTTAAAATAACACCATCTTCTACACTAACTTTTGTTTTCTTTTTACAGGCTTTCGAGAAGCACAATGAACTAAAAACTCCAACTTTCACCTGCTATCTTTTTGATGTTATTCCTAGTAACAGAATATGATTGAAAACCTTTCCAATGAATATAATTATTCGTCATTTGTCGCCTCACATGATCTAAGAAGAGATCTGACATTTACAATGAGAGTAGTCACAAAATTAATACCAAATCAATAATTTATTTTCTTCAAGAAATTTCGTCAATTTCTATTCAAACACATAATATTTACAGTTCTCAAAAAAAAAAAAAAATAATAATAATAATAAAAAAATGATCCATTTTTGCAAAAAGTCCAGAACACATTTGGAAATTAAGAGAAAAATCAAGATGCTTCTCTTTATTTAGTCGGAGACAATTTCTTTCTTATCCCTAATTTAACCTTTTCAAAAATTATAAATCTTTCTAAAATCATCTCAAGGTTTGAAGACTTTAACAAATGTGTTGATCTTAACGCCACGTTGAATGACTCTACTTTCGAAAATATAACAAAAGAACTAGAAGAGACTGTATTATTTTTTCTACTATTTCCCGAAACTTTCCTCAATTTTGAACAAATATCTCTGCTTCTTGTTTCTTTAACATTCTTCCGTTTTCAAGAATTGAATATTTTTACAGTAAAAAACTGTTCACTTTTTATGTTAACTATTACTGCACCTGGTCTATCTTAAACGTTAAAGCACCTAGACTCAGTTTTACCACCCTCTCTGCAGAAAATCCATCCTGGACCCACAAAACGTATTCGAATTTTTCTTATAGTCCTCAATACATTTTTTGTTCTTTTCACCTTTTTATTCAAATTTATGTCACTCATAGAAGCAAACTATGTTCTTATCTGTCTCTATACTATTAGAAGAATATTTCTTGCAAAATAACCACTTTTGTCAATGTAAAAATTATTTTTCTAACAGGAAGCTTTATAATTCTTCTCCTTCTTTATAAGTAGTTATTTACACTATACTATGTAAATCCAATTTTATAGTTTTTATATTTAACCTCGTAAATACATATGTATCTATTTCATGATGTTAATCTAAGATTGGATGATCCTTTTTAAATTGATGTGTAGAATAATAATTCCGAAAGAGGACTCGGATGCTGATACTGAAATTCTCGAAAACAATGATTGAATATACATAGATCTCATATTTTCATTTAATTGTTACCACTTAACGTGCAATTGTATTTAAAGAAGTACATTTCGCGAAAATTTCTGTACGTAAGTACCATGTTTATAATCACAGTGAAATTGACCTTTCACCTTTGTTTTCTTCTTCAAGTACATTTCAGTACAGTTGCACGATTTGTATATTTTTGTAAATTCATAAGTTATGTTCATATGTATCTCTTTCTCTCTCATTTGTTGTAGCGAAAATATTTGTACGCGTCTTAGTTTTAGATATTTTTAATGTTTGTAAAAAGGTGCCAATTAGTAGTAACGAAACATTAAAAAAATTCGAATTTAGCTCCAAAATTTTGTCAGTTATGGCCCAACGTAACACAGTCATCGAAAATACAATTTCTTGAATACAATTTTTGTGAATAAAAACACAATTTTATTGTGGCAGCGTTGCATATGTAATTAAATCTTACTTCAAAATTCACTACGAAAATTCAAAAAGTTTTGCTAATTACTGCTTAAATAAACACGATTTTTCGAATCCTATTTATATTGTAAAGACACTAGGTCATAACGCCTGCATCTACAAAAAAGGCTGCGAGGCAAAATGCTGCTCGCCATATGTTAAACGCGTTAGCAGAAAAATTTATGTTCTGCGAAGAAAATTATATTAAATTACGAATCAATGTTAACGAGAATGTGAATGTGCAAATAGTTTCAGACGCACAAGTTAGTATAAATAAGATAAAACTTTATAAATGGTTAAACGCATGCAAAAGATGTTATGAGAGAGGACATGTAGCTCCGCATTGTTTCCGTCCACGTAGAAACTATAAGTACGATATGTAATCCCTGATCTCAAAACATATTTAATACTACATATATACATTTTTTTGTATACTTATGTTATTTTCACGAATCTAAACTTACATATAAGACATAATTGTGTCTGTTTCTTCAATCTAATATTTATGACGACCCTCCTACCATACGTTCAAACGCGGACGTTCGCTCCATGTGGGACTCTGAACCCCACCTGAATGCTTCACCCCGCGTTCGACTTAGGGGGGAGGTGTCACGTCCCGTGACGTATATATATGTTAATATATTCATTGATATATTTATATATTTGCATGATTATACTAATAAATACTTAATAAATATAGAGCGAATATTGTGCACTGTGTAGTGCAGCCATACATATATATATATAGTCAGCACGTTGTACACTTTAAGACATACCTATATATATGTCCAGCACGAGAGCAGAGCTATAGAATATAGACTATAGTAAGAACATTGTAATTCGTAGCGTACACTGTCTAACCATAGACGCATAGAGTATAGGGCCCAAAAGCACGTGGTAACTGGAGGACATAGCTATAGATATACTGAAAACAGTACAAGCCGTATAGTATATATATATATATATATATATATATATATAATTAAAAAAAAGTTAAACAACCACCGCAGGGTACCACTAAGAGCAACTGCCATCTGGAAAAAATGTCAATGGCCCCCAGTAGAACCGCGGTAAAATACACCTATAGCCACGTCTCACATCCGTGAGATGGGTGGTCACAGGGCACGACGAAATCACAACGACAGGCCGGCGAAACCCTCGTGTGTCTTGAGGACACGAAGCGACCCAAGGATGACAGCTTTCTGCATCCATCTCGCAAGAGCCTTGGCATATTTTTGGCACGCGGTTATGGCTTTAAGGTTACGAACCAGCGATAATTTCACACCTCCGAGAGCACCTATCACAAGAACAATTACTCGTACCGAATATTTTGGGTACAGTCGACGCAGCTCTCTTTTAAGGTCTTGATATCTCTCCTCTTTTTCTTTCTCCTTTGCAGTGATGTTGTATTCGGATGGAGCCGAGAATTCGATCACGAATATAGTTCGTTTCTCGAAGTCTTGGAGAACAATGTCAGGCCTCGAGTGCGCAACGGAGACTGCTGCCCGAAAATCGTAGTTCCAGAAAATCTGGCACTTCTCGTTTCGGACAATTGACTCTATATCCCTTGGAGCGTTCGGCAGGGCAGGGTCGCGACCAACACCGTAAGAGCGACAAAGGTGGTAATAAAGTACTCTTAGGGCCGCATTATGTCTATAGATATACGTTGTTCCTGCGTGGGTTGGACACCCCGATAGTATATGTTCTAGGTACTCAGCGTGTGCATGACACGCTCTGCACTTATCACTGGGAACTTCTTGACATAAAATGCGGGCGCGGTATGCTAAGGTGGAGATTACACCGTCCTGGCATGCGAAAATAAAGCCCTCTGTACCTGAATTGAGCCCTGATGATTTGAGGAAAGCAAAAGTTTGCTCCTTCGACAAGGACTGTTTTTCTACATTTCTGTGAAAGTTTCCGTGCATGTGCTTGTCGAGTAGCTCTTGGTGAAATTTTCCAACCTCTGCTTTCTTTATTTCGGCTTTTAGACGTGAAGCATCTAGATGGAGTAATGCACTTTCCTCACTTCTGATGTTAAAATTCAGGTCAAGGGTCTCAGCAGCTTGCTCCGCGGCTTTGTAAAGGAACGCCCCTTCGCCAATCATCTCGTGGTTTCTGACCATCTTTAGGAGAGGATCTCTGCCATTCGCAACGATGTAAGCTGTACTCAAAACAATTCGGTTATGAAGACACTGGAGATTCAAAAGTCCGCGTCCGCCTTGCTGGCGTGAAATGTATAATCGCGGAACTGACGAATTGATATGCAAGCTTTTATGCATATGCATGGTCTTACGAGTGGTGACATCAAGGGCCTTAAGCTCGTTCTTCGTCCATTGAACCACCCCAAACGAGTAGAGTAGAACAGGGACGGCAAGCATGTTAGTCGCAGATACCTTGTTCAACGCCGACAGATTGGAAGACCAAATCTGTCGAAGAAGATGCTTGTATCTGCTTCGGAGAGACTCCTTCACTGATGTTACGTCCTGAATGCGGCTTTGAGGCACGCCCAGGTATGTATAGGTCTCTCCAGTGTTAAGATGTCTAATAACACTTATATCCACAAGCTCAGGGTCCTTGGGAACGCCAGTAATCTTTCCTTTCTTCAAATGAATTTTGGCACACTTGTCCAAACCAAAGTCCATCCCAATCTCTCCTGTGTAGTTCTTGACGATATTTAAAGCAGTTTGAAGTTTGCTTTTACCAGCGGCATAGATTCGTAGTGCGAGAGATAGAGGCAAAAGTGTGATGCAAAAAAGCAAAGGGCTCATACTATCCCCTTGAAAGACGCCCCTCTGGAAGGTGACGTTGTTCGTCGTCAGACGATAATTCCTAGATGAGATGGTAAATCTAGTTTTCCAAAGAGGCATCAATCTCTCTATGCATCTCACTATGTGTGGATGTACCTTCAAGCTTTCCAACAGACAGATGATAAGTCTATGAGAGGTTGAATCAAAAGCTTTCCGGTAGTCAATCCAGGCCATTGACAGGACGCGCTGATGGACTGTAGCGTCTTTACAGACACACCTGTCAATCAGCAGGTTCTCTCGACAGCCTGCTACACCTTTTTTCGAGCCACGTTGTTCGTACATCTCTCGCCATACAGGCTCAATTCGTCGAACAATCCTGTTGTTTAGGATAGCTGTAAAAATCTTATACAGTGTGTTCAAACAAGTTATTGGCCTGTAATTCTCTGGTTTGGACAAGTCGCCTTTTTTCGGTAGGAGTATAGTGCGTCCTAACACTAGCCACTGTGGAATGGGCATCTCCGACTTTAAATATGAGGTGAATATGCGGGCCAAATGTTGGTGTGTAGAAGTAAACTTCTTCCACCAAAAGTTCTTGATACAATCTGGTCCAGCACCGGAAAAGTTCTTCGTGCCTCTAAGTGCTTTTTTCACCTCTTCGGCAGTGACCGATGGGCACTCCTCCTCAGATTTTATGAGGCTGTCGCAAAACTCCTTGAAGCGAATGATATTGTCAGTATCTTCCTTCAACTCTATTGTTTTCGGGATCTTGTACACCTCTCTCCAAAAAGTCTCTACCTCCTTGGGCTTGGGTGGATTTTTTACAAAAACAGGGGGATCACTGAAGAGGCGCGATGGGTCAGCGAGAAACTGTTGATTCTCTCTGATCCATCTCTCCCTCTTCTGTATCCTCCTCCTTGCGTCAGATAACAGCCTTATTTTGTCAACAATATGCTGCTTGATTGTCAGCAGCTTTGACTTGTTTAGTGTGTGATTCAAGGTCCTTAGTTCTTGGGCGAACTTTCGAACCCTTTCCGTGAACGGTCTACCAGATGTTATGTAGTCAATCACACATTGAACACGGGACGCATTCTGTCTTGCCCATCCAATTTTCTTGTTCAGTTGATGCAAGCGTCTTCTTGTCTTTTGATCCATCGTCGGTTTGAGCCTTCGATTTCAATCAGCCAAAGTTCTCGCAGCACCATAAACTGAGCAATTGATGGTCCAGAGGTCGGACTCTTGCGAGATATCTCCACAAAGGGAGGCATCCATTTCAGCCAGATCTTGGGGCTTAAGAGGAACCTGCATGTTGATGTTCCTCCTTGTACTGAAATTGCCATCATCTTCAAGAAGGTGCCTACTTTCTGCGGTTGGTCTTAATGTCGTTTCATCTTCGTCTGCAGCTTGTTCAAGCAGCGGTTGAGGAAGCGCTCCGCGTACATATCCATTTTTGCGGAGGTAGTCGGCTTGATTTCGCAAAGACTGATGCGAAACGTGTTGAAGCTCTGGGTGTTTCTGGCACCACAGAGTATGCATACGCGCCATAAAGCCTCCACGAACAGGGATAATACTGGCATCGTAGCAGTCTAACACATCATTCTTAAGTTGATCCGTCCACTCAATGTGGGCGTTTCGCCGGTTCGTCGTTGTGTTTCCATCTAAATTATTTTCAGCACCCCGAACTCTAGGATGATCGGCATTGTTTGCCGATCCATTGTCGGGTGCTCTGCGCGTTCGATCGTTTTGAACCGCATCTACAACATTTTGGTGGTTTTTTGGTTTCATTGTTGTTCCCACGAGCAGCTAGGGAAAGGGTTCGTCCATCCTTGTAGAGCCCCGCGTGCAAGGATAAGGCTATTACTCTGAGACATCGCCCGATATCCCAGAGTCACCGTTAAAGACACCTCACCCAGGTGCCATGCAGCTTTCGGCACGGTTCGCACACCTTCGCTTAGGGGTTATTCCTTCGGGACCATCCCTGGACAATTGTCCGCGACTGCTTATTAATTATTGTATCCATATTCAGCAGAAACCCTTGGTACGGGGACCCTCTATCCGCAACCCAAGGACGCGTTCGGTGGCTGTGTCATAAGCCCTTCGGTTCTATTCCAAGGGAATCGA
>CAKNXH010055633.1:0-20725 GCA_932178445.1 Andricus quercusramuli
GCTATTTTGAGAAAGGTAAGAGATTTGTATTTACTATAAAACTGAAATTGAATTTTGATATGCTGCATTAGGTTTATTATATAATAACGAGACAATTAAAAAAAGATAGAAAAAATCGGTTAACCCGTTCAATTTCTGTTGGGAGTTTTGGTAATTTTGCATTTTATTTAAGATTACCTTTAATAATGAGAATATTGACCGATTTTCCTAATCCTTTTCTTCATTTTTTTTCTTAAATTAGATGATTTTTAAATTCTATCATCTAATACAAATTTTATCGATCCATGTTTTGCGCAATTTTAGAGATTGCAACAGTATTCATTGTCGGCGAGTGATTTACTTTGGTCTTTATTGAAAGACAAAAGCAGATTTGAGGATATCAGATAATTGCACATCGGAGCAGTGACATAACTTTGTTTGAAAAATTTGTGCTCAAGGTTGTGGGGGCCCTAGGGCCGGTTACGATGTGGGGGCCCTTAAGCCGATGGAAAAGCTTGCGGGGCCTGTGTTCCCGGAACACATGGAACACCGGTAGTTACGCCACTGCATCGGAGTAATTAATTAATTACTCAATTGATGATTAATCAATTCATTATTGCTTCCTTATAGATGGGATTTTGTGATGACCTAAATTTTCAAATATACTTTTTTGACATATTTTGATACAATTCGTCCCCAAGAGCTCAAAAATATAGTTTTTAAAAAATGTCCGTGTCTGCGTCACTCTTTTCTGTTCACCATATCTCGAAAAGTAAAGGAGCTATGATCATGAAATTTTGATGAAGTGTAACTCGGATTGATATCCAGGGCTGATAGGTACTTTGTACTTACATACGAAGATATCTTGAATCGTTTTGTTAAAAAATTTTTTTTTCAACCTCGTTTCTTTTTGTTACAAATTAATTTTGTAGACTGAAAATGTAATTTCAATTTTTTGTTGGATATTCATATTTTTTCATATTTAAGATAATAATAAAATAAATTGAAATTAAAGTAGAAAAATGGTAGAAAATTGTAGAAAATTAATCTTTCGAGTTGAAAATTCATCTTTGTCGGTTCAAATGCAACTACTAATTTGAAAATTTAAATATTGTGTTGAAATATCAACTTTTCAGGTTAAAACGTCAACTATTTTCTACAAATTTCGTCTTCTTTGTCTTGAAAATTCATCCATTTTGGCATAAAATTCAACTATTTCGACGAAAATTAACTTTTTTGCTGAAAATTCAACCATTTGGTTAAAAGTTCATCTTTGTAGCTTGAGAATTAAACTAGTTACTTGAAAATGAAATTGTTTTTCGTTGAAGTTTAATCTTTTTTGTTTACAAATTCGACCATTTGCTTGAAAATGTATCTTTTTGGGTTGAAAATTCAATTAATTAGTTAAAAATACAACTATTTGGATGTAAATACAACTATTTGGTTGAAACTTAATTTTTTGTAGTAAATTGAAATCTTTGCTTGAAAATTATTTTTTATTTTGAACATTTATTAGAGGGTTGCGCCGACAGACTTTTGACCGGCAGCGGCGATTTGAGCAATTTTGATAGGCGGCGGACAGCGCGATGGCGCGCCGCCTTCTTCGCTTCTCGGCGGCGGCGGAGCGGCGCAGAGTGACAAAAAAATGACTTCTTTGGTTCAAAATAACGTACAGCCCACAAATATTGACCGATTTAGACAACAAAAATTCAAAGAGAATAAACTGATAAGATTTGTAAGAGATTTGTCTAGCCTGATTTTTAAATTACACTTAACATTTTTTTATAAATAAGCAAAAATGACAAAAAAATTGCCATTTTTTCTATTTGACGTTCCCAGTACTCGTCAATAACAGCAAAATTGTTCAGATTGCCTAAGTTTCCTAAGAATGATTAATGATGGTGTAAATGAACAAAACTTACACCATCATTAATAATAAAGAAATGCCTTAATCAGGAATTTTTCGACAGATAAAAATTCGTTTTTTTCTATGTCAATTTTTTAAATTAGAAACTTTATGATAATTTTAGCTAACTTCATAACTTTTTGATTGATCTTGTGATTTCTTTAAACAAATGCATTATTCGGGAATTTGTCGGCAGAAAAATTTGTGTTTTTCGATGTCAATTTTTTAAATTGGAAACCTTGTGATAATTTTAGCGAACTTCATAATTTGTTGATTGAGCTTGTGATTTCTTGAAAAAAATATAATAAAAAATGTTTCTGTCTAGTCCGCCTTGAGTTGACACTGGCGCGCCACAGGCTGACTGTCTAGTGGCTAGACTGGGATATAACGTTCGGATCGACTAGTCTCTAGACAGATCGGCTATTTTGATAAAAAATAATTAATAATTAAATAATATAATTTTTTTATATGCCCTAAAAGTCCAATGTATAGATTTTGCAGTTAATTAAAAATAAAAAATAAAGTTTTTGTACAGAAAAAGAATGAAGAAATGAGTTTTCGAAAATCTCTTGTACATGCGCCGGGTTTCGAACTTCTGATGTAATTTCCTATTATATTGTTGTGACTTTGATGACTTTGTTGACTTTGTCACATCCTGATATTTATTTCAATAAAACATAAACAATTTTCTAAACATTAAAAGTGCTTGATGTGTGAACAAATCATTGAAAAAAATAAGTTTTGTATGATTTTACTTGCGATTGGGTAACGCAATAATGATTGTTTATTATTCCAAATAATTAATACGTCAGGCTTAATTATCGTTTACGCAATCAATAAATAATTGAAAAAAATTAAATAAATAATTTGTAACAATATTTGATTTTGTGGAATATCATAAATATTATACACAGCATTATACATATTAAAATTACCATAAATTCAATATAAATTTATTATAACTTTACTATATAATTCAACAATTATTGTTTACTATCTCAAATATTCAATAGTGTACAGTTAATTATTGATTGAACATTTGTGCAATTGTGTATTGTAATTTCTCAAATCTTTTATTCAAGAATAATCATTTTCTGAATTCACGTCTGTAATTTGTGTTTAAGTCCAAACCGTGATTCTATCTAGACACTAGCTAAAATGTAGACAGTCGTTTTATATTCAAATTGGTAACGAACTCCTCGATGGCTCCAAGACTGGAACTAGACAGCAGAAAGGTTTGAATCAAACACGTAGCAAAACTAGATAGCGCCAGTGTAACGCCAGTCTAGTATTGCGTGAATAGACAGGCTTGAGAAAAACTGTACTGGCTTGAGCATTATTCAAGACTGCCACGAAATTTTTCCACACGGGATCGTGGGTTTTTAGAATTATTGCGAACCCACTCACCAGGGTGAAGACACAGGCCGCTGCCGTATGAGCCATTGAATTGAGTAAATCCTTGCAGTGGCGCACGAGAAAAAAAGTCGACAGAGCAAATTAAAGTAAAAACTTTAATGAAAATTTGCTCCTCTTTTATGATGCACTGAACTCCCTTGCTCGAAAGTTCGTTGCTTTGTTCAACAAATGGCTCGAGGAATATATTCATGTTAGATTTATCTGTTCCGAACCAAAGACCCGCTAGAATCAATTCTTTTGCTCTTACATTGAATGGTACCTCATTTAGCATTAGAAAAATAGGCCAAATGGAGTAAGCTGAACTCTTGAGCAAGGGTGCTCCATCGGTATTAAAAATAAGTGTAGCATAAGTATGTCTGTCAGCTTCGCTTAAATTTGACACGAATTCCTGATACTTTTTACTATCGTAAACGTCAGGTATGTATCCTTTTTCAATCGGAGATGTAAAATCCATCATTAAAAAAATGTCCTTATGCGCTTTATATTTAACATCGACTGTAGTCTTACATATTTTACATTTTTCAAGACGATCCTTCCGTCTCAATTTACCCATATATGCACCGCATTCAGAACAAATTCCGTAGAGTTGCATACAACTTTTGGGATAAAATAATTTGTTAAGTGAATATCGAGTGTTTGGTAAAAACGATTCTGCCAAAATACAATTAATCATGGAAAATAAATCAGTAGCCTCAGCTAATGACAACGAGGGCGCTAGAACAAACTTCAAGATCATGATTACTACTTCTCCTACAGTTTTGTTGACCGGCACATTAATAGGGTTTCTAAAAACGTCGTTGTCTATTGCATCGTCGAGTGAAGTAAAACCTTTTTGCTTTAAATTTTCAACTTCATCTTCTTCATTTTTCGGTTCAGTGTTGTTATCAATCTTCTCCATAAAGATATCATCAACCTCATAATCGATGGCATCAGTAAAATAATCATCAGCGACTTCACTTGCTACCTAAAATAGAAATAGAAAGCATTTTCAGGGTGTCCACTCGATTTCAATAGCCCCATAACCCCAAAGCCTCAAAATTCCATAACCCCGAAACCCTCGAAGCCTTTAAAAAAGAGACATATGCGCGTTGAAGACCTGGAACACAGTACGTTCGAGCCATACATGTTTTTTGAGCCTTAAACCCGTATTCTTCAATAACCCCATAACTCTGAAACCCCATCACCCGGTGAGAACGAGACTTTCGTCTCTGCTGGATCACGGAATAACTCCGTTCCCCATCGTCAACCATGTGGAGGTGCCCTGGATTGCAAAAACACGAAAAAGTAGTACAGAAATGATGTCCGAAGATTTGACTCATAAGAGTTCGTACATAAGGGAGGTAGCCAACCGTCCCGCATTCATCGGGATGGTTCCGCATCAGTACCTTCTGTCCCGCTTTGAAAGTTGTCCCGGAGTGTCCCGGAAAAATGGGGTAGCGTCCCGCAAGTCCCGCATCCACTATGCTTTTTATACAATCTATGCTTCTTTGATAAAAAAACTGAATTCTCACTTCACTCGATCGCACTACTCTCTCTTAAAATGAACCAGTGAAATCTCACTGATTTCGAGTGAAATCTCACTGGTTGAAATAGCCAGAAATGTGTCACTGACAATCAGTGAGAATGCACTGGTTCATTCAGTGGAGTTTCAGCACTGGTTTAATCAGTGAGGTTCACTGGTTTCTCAGTACCAGTAGTCACCTGGTCGTACGCCTTGTCGTCCGTCAGCTGTTTAGGCATGAAACGTATCGTTTATCACTTTTGTGCTAGTCTTTGCTAAATCATATATGAAAAACCGCACTTCACTACAACAGAAATGAATATGGGCCGCGCTGCAATATAATAGGATATAATATATTGCGTCTAATAGTGGGAAGGTCCGTCCTTACGTCAGCGTGTCGCGTCGCTCAAAGGAAAACCCAACTGGCCAGGGACCTCCCTCTAGGGTACGTGACGTTTAGGCGCCGCCGTTTGGCCGCCGCCGTTTGGCCGCCGCCGTTTGGACGCCGCCGTTTAGGCGCCGGACGTTTAGGCGCCGGGATCTTTAGGCGCCAGGACGTTTATGCGCCAGGACGTTTAGGCGCCAGGACATTTAGGCGCCAGGTTGTTTAGGCTCCGGGACGTTTAGGCGCCGAGCGATTTAATCATAGTAAACTCTAAGGTATCAAAAGATGAAAATTATTTGGTTTTATGCAACATGTTATGTTATGTATGCTACCCTAGTGGAACCAAAATTACAGGAAGGCACAACTTTTTCCTATTATTTAGAAGAATTTGGTACATTTTTAGTATTTTTTTGTACATTCTTATATTTCATTGTGGAAGAATTACAATTTTTTTCATTTGAAGTTATAAAAACTGAACCGCAAATTAAAACGCTCAGGGTTGAATACTTTGGATTTTAAACTTTTAAAATTGAATATTGAAAAAATGTCAATTCAAACGCGCAACAGTTTTCGCGTATAAAATGAAAGCTTTCAAAACTTTTCAATTGAATATTTTTCAATAAAAAGCAGTTAAACTGCAAAATTTTAAATTTTTACTCTTACACATTTTACAGTTAAAATATTTTAAAAAATAAAAATGCACGCTATCATTTTCAATGCTATGAATTGAAGAGTGAATCTAAAATAATAATTCATTAATATATTTATTGTAAGTTCTTATTAGAAGTGTAATATTGTTTTCAAATTGTAGTTTCTTGTAAAAACTTACATATTACATATCTTACAAGAATATAGTTGACAGTAAAGTTTTTGTAAAGGAATGTAGAAACTTGTACTGTATTTCTTTCTGAATTATGGAATATTTTTTTACAGAAAAGTACATGTTTTAACAAAAAATTACAGTTGTAGAAATGTTGTACTTTCTTGTAGACATTTTTTCCCCCAGGGTACATGTTCAAAAAACGATGCAATCATTTCTTCGTTAAAATATTTGGTGGCCCTAAAAAGGTCCGATTGGTTTTTCAATGAATGGCAAAGAATATTTTACTTTGTGCTGGTATACTACATGTACGCAACATGTTATGTTATGTATACTACATATTTGAAAAATAATGCAATAATTTCTTCGCTAAGATATTCATACTATATTATAAATATTATATAGTACAGAAACAGCAAGACTGTTTATATCAGCAGTTTCTGCGAGATGATGCTCCTAATTTGAAAAGGAAGAAATACCAAGATGCAGACAAGAGGATTCTCAATATCGTGAACCATTTTGGTATAGTAGGACGATGAATGAATATTTGACGGGCCTAGCTGACAATATCGATTTTGTCTAATTTCTCACAAGTTCGCAGCCACAAGTTCTTAGCGATTTAATGAAAAACCAATCGGCCCTTTTTAGGGCCACCAAATATTTTAACGAAGAAATGATTGCCTTGTTTTTTAAACATGTACCCTGGTGGTAAAAATTCTTACAAGAAAGTACAAAATTTCTACAACTGTATGTATGATTTCGAAAGAAAAACTAAATTTAGATTTTTGAATATTTCGAAATAAAAATTTGAAGCTTTTCAAGGATTTTTAAAAGCAGATTTTTGAAGACGTCGAACACAACATTTATAAGCTTTTTAAGCATTCTGAAAGGTTACAAATGAATACAAAATTTGTATCAAAATTCCTAGAGGAACTAATATTCATTTTTTTGTTGAAAAATTAATTTTCATAGAACATTTAATAATATTTGCAAAATTTTGAAAAAAGAATCTGGATACTTTCTTTACTTTTGCAGGATTTTCAAAACAAAAAAAGTGAAAATAGTTTCAGCTTTCGGCACTTTTTTGTAAATATTTTTCGATCAGGGGAGCATACATAACATAACATGTTGCATACAACAAAATAATTTCCAACCTTTGATATCTCAGGGCTTATTGTGATTATACCGCTCGGCGCCTAAACGTCCCAGCGCCTAAACATCCCGGCGCCTAAACGTCCAGCGTCTAAACGTCCTGGCGCCTAAACGTCCCGCGCCTAAACGTCCAGCGTCTAAACGTCCTGGCGCCTAAACGGCGGCGTCCAAACGGCGGCGTCCAAACGGCGGCGCCTAAACGTCACGTACCCCTCCCTCTATCAGGCGAAAGATATTATATCCACCGCTCATTGCAGCCAGGCGCCAAATATTTATGAAACAAACACTAGTACACATTAAGGTTCTTTTTCACTCGAGGAATGCCAAGATCTGACCGGCAACGCGCACGTACCAGACTACTGGAGGTTCATGGCTTGCTCGCGTGGAGCGCTATATCACTTGTTCAATCTATCATTTGGGGTCACTGGTAGAATCAGTAGCGCTGTTATAGTTTGATCACTTATTGGTTCGTCCAGTCAATGTGAAAAAACCACTGGTTCACCAGTGATAATTCAGAATACTGATTCAACCAGTGATAATTTCACTGTTTGAGTTTAAAACAGCAGCTTATTTCAAGTTTATAACATGCGCGCTTAAGTAACATAAAGTTTTTTGTACTATGAACAAGGTGGTATGGTGGTAAGGTCCGGCTGCCTTGTACATAAGGCTATTCTCACCGGGTGATGGGGTTTCGGAGTTATGGGGTTATTGAAGAATGTGGGCTTAAGGCTCAAGAAGCATGCATGGCTCGAACATACTGTGTTCCACGGCTTCAACGCACATACGTCCCTTTTTTACCGGGCTTAGGGTTTGGGGGTTATGTCATTTTTAAGTTATGGGGTTAAGGGCTTATGGGTTTGAGAGGTTATGGTGTTATGGTGTTATTGGGATATTGAGTGGTCAATGGATAGAGGATTTATTGGGGTTCTGGGCCTATTTTTTAAGGTTACGTAAAATCCTGACGCGATGGGGTTGAATGGACCCCAAATTTAGATTCAGCGACCCCGAAAACATATGATAGACATATTCAGACTCCAGGGGTAATTTTTTCTATTTTTGATGTGTAAACATCTTAGACCTCGATATGGGTAGTCGCGCCTGATTCGAATGAAACCACGACTGCATAGTGTAAGGCAGGCCTGTCATACACACACGTTGTGTCTTATGGCACAGAGCGGAGGCTCGCTTTTCTTCACCCACAGACAGGAGCCCTTCAGTCTCTCTTTGCCCATCTCTCTCTCTCCTTTTTCATCTCTCTCTCTCCTTCTCCATCTCTCTCTCTCCTTCTCTCCTTCTCTCTCTCTCCATCTCTCTCTCTTTCCTTCTCTCTTTCCTTCTCTCTTTCCTTCTCTCTCTCTCCTTCTCCACCCCCCCTCTCTCTCTCGCATTTTGAATTCATATTAAATTCTGTAGATTTCAATTTAGTGCACGATAAAATATACCGGAAAAGAAAATTGAAATCCGGCATATTTTGCCGGACTAGAATACTTGACCTTATATTATCTTAAAATCGTGGAAAATTATTGTTTTCTGGATATAAGTGATAGAATTTATTAATCTTATTCAGGAAACATAATTAGCCTAATTCTAAATGTAGATGCGTAATATAAATGCCACACAATGTATTCTTTCAGAGAACTCATATCGGTCCGCATCGGTATTTTATAAACAAAGCTTGACTAAGCAGGCAAAGGAGAAAATGCGTTTTAGGAAAGGGGCCGTACGTAAATTACGTAACGGATAATCGACCCTCTCCACCCCATGTAACGAACCGTAACAAAATGTTTCTACCCCCCTTTTACTGTACGTAATATATGGTTTCCAGAAATAATAAGATATGGGACTTGAAACTAGTGGAAATTAGTTGTATTTAAGATAATGCGTCATTTTCAAAATTTTATGATTTTTCTTCGACCAATTTTTTTTCTTTAACCATTAACATTCAAATCCCATTAACATACATATACAAATCAAAAATTTTTTAATTTATTCCTTTTAAACAAAAAAAGTGACTTTTCTACGATAAGAGATGACTTCTTAAGAAAATACTTAAATTTTCTACAAAATAATTAAATTCTCTACAAAACAATTGAATTTTCAAAGTGTGGCAATTTTTATTTTCATTGTAAATAATATTCTAGGTCAGATGGATAGTCAATAGGTCGATAGATCGATAGGGCGCAGGGGGGGGGGCACAAGGCCAAAGTAAGAGAGGGGATGATGAGGGAGGAGCGCACAGAGAGTCAGTACTCGAGTGATGGCCTTACCGAGAAGTTCTATGATTGTACGTTCAGATCCAAGCCTAACTATATATATATATATTTTTTATTTTAATAGACAACAATTTTCAGAAGTGGGATACTGGACGTAGACGGTTTTTGCGAGAAAATTCGGAAAGTGATAGGACGCGGTCGGAGCGTCTTTTCGGAAAAAAGGGACTCGGTACTCACTGGCGGAAGGTGAAGCGGTCGGAGTGTCGAAAGAGAAATTTGAATTGTATGCGGTTGGAGTATAACAATTCATTTTCTTTTTTTTATTAATACAGATAGTGATCAATGTCATGTGTGAGGGAAGAAACTGGTGTTATGAGTGACGGAAGGGCTTCAACGACGGATGAGACGCCACCGTATATGAACACCAGAAACAGGGAGAATTTAGTGGGGAAAATCGATTGTGATCCGAAAAACCAATCAGTCAAAAGTGTAGTGAAGGTCCCATTTGGGAAAAACTCGGCTCGTGCAGAAAATTTTGATAGTGAGAGTGAAAATTCCGAAGGGTCGTTAGCATCCAAGGATAGCGTCCCTTTCAACAATAGCTTGGAAAATTCCATCGGGAAAGACGCTAGTGGCAGTGCAGAAAGAGTGGAAGGGGGAGGTCCACTGCAGCATCGTTCAGGGACGGAGGGCAGCGGGGTAAATACGGAGGGTAGCAGCGACAGTGCAGGGCGGCACTTACTGACGTCAGACAAGGGACTATTTAGCAACATGCCTACGTCAGAGGGGGCGGTTCACTTTGGTGACATGATGGAAGTTCTACCATCATTTGATCCTGTCAAGGGCGACCTTGAAATAGAGGATTGTTTAGGAAAGATAGAGGAGTTTGCTGAGCTCTACGAATGGAAGGAAGTCGCAAAAAAGCACTACACATTAATGAAATTGACAGGTGTCGCGAAAAGTTGGCGTGACAGTCTGCCACCAGTACAGCGAACGTGGAATGAGTTGAAGGCACTTCTTATCGAAGCGTTTCCATGTGACGATAGTGAAGTTAAAAAGCGAAAGATAGCTCAGGAGTACTCTCGAAAACCCGGACAAGACGTAACGGAGTATTTTCACGAGAAATTAGCAAAGTGCAATAAGGCAGGGATGTCGGATAGAGAGACGGTTGAGTGGGTAGTGGAAGGATTGAAGAATGTACGGTTCAGAGATTACTTGGGTCCGTTATCAAGGTATGATAAGCCCAGTAAGCTACTTGCGGACTTACGAAGCGCGAATCATCTGACAGCAGTGACTGAATCTACAAACAAAAATGACAGTGGAAGGAAAAATAGTGCTAGTGACAATAGGAATCGAAGAAAGAGCGAAAATAGTGGGGCATCGTATAGTGATAGGCAGGACGGACGCGATAGTGCGCGAATGTGCTTCAATTGCAAGGATAAGGGACACAGTGCGAACAGGTGCCCTAAACCTTGGAATAACAAGTGTTTTAAATGTGATAAGCCGGGACACAAGGGAAGGGATTGTTGGACGAGTGGGTCAGGTAAGAAAGACGGATCAGCCGACGCGGGTAGTGAGAAGAAAGTGATGATGCACGTTCAGTCAAACTTGAAGCGACTGAAATATTATAAGGATGCCTACCTCGAAGATAGGAAAATTAAGGCATACGTGGACATGGGCAGCGAGTCGGTAGCAATGCGGGAAGATGCAGCAAAGGCATTAGGAGTCACATACAAGAAAAGTTGTGAACAATTACTGGGTTATGGAAACGGCAGGGTGCAGACTTTGGGTGAACTTACAGCAAAACTCTCTGTCGATGGTGTGAGTCGAGCTGTAAAGGTGCACGTAGTGCCCAATGAGGCACAGAAAATACCCCTGTTAGTTGGACAACCTTATACGGATGAAGTGATGGTACAGAGCTATCCCCACGAATTGATTATTACCGAACCGGACGAGTGAATGAAGGAAATTACTCCAGAGCAGAAGGAGAAAACACCGCTGTGGGCGAAGGAAGCAATGGTGATTCCAAATAATTATGTGGGATTTGTGTCGGTCAAATCCACTTTTCCTGAACAAGACATTTGTCTGGAAGGAGGACTAAGAGAGGACGGACATCTTTTACCAAGGTGCCTTATCAGGACCGATAAAGATGGAGAATCGGTGGTACCTGTGTTGAATGTTTCAGGTGAGAAGATCCACATTAAAGAAGGAGTGATGCTCACGAGGGCTCAAACTGTTGTAACTGCGAGGGAAAGTGATAAGAGTAGCAGGAATTGCGAGCCTGTGACTAGAAAAGAGTTAAACACTGAGCTTCCAGATAGTCAGGCTGCTGAAATCATCGAAGTGCTCAATAATTACAGAGGGTTAGTTGCGAGGAATCTAAACCAGGCTGGCTGCACGGATCAGATGGAAATGAAAATTGACTTGATGTCAGACAGTACTGTCTGTTACCCACCTTATCGAGTCTCTTTTCATGAGAGAGAACAGCTGAGAAAGATGGTTCATGAGTTGCAGGAAGCAAATTTCATCGAGGAGAGTGATTCTCCATTTTCGAGTCCAGTGCTACTGGTGAAGAAGAAGACTGGTGATCTCAGGATGTGCATTGAATACAGGGCAGTCAATCGCAATACTATGAAGCAGAAATTTCCAACTCCCTTAATCGATGATCAGTTAGATCGATTAAAGGGGATGAAATACTTTTCGACGTTGTATCTGAGTAGTGGATATTACCAGATCCCTATGGAAAAGGATTCGAGGCATATTACTGCCTTCAGTACACCGGATGGACACTACCAGTTCAAAAGAATGCCGTTTGGACTTTGCAACGCACCAGCAATCTTCCAGAGGATGATCAACAAGGTGTTGGGAAGTCTAAGGTACACGGTAGCGATGGCCTACATAAACGATATAATTATTCCATCGGCAACATTTGAAGAAGGTAAAGAAAAACTTGTTTTGGTATTAGAAGCTTTAAATAATGCAGGCTTAACATTGAGGTTAGATAAATGTCATTTTTAGAGTTCTAAAATTGAATATTTAGGGTTTGAAATTACAGCTGAGGGAATTTCACCGGGAAAAAGAAAATTACGTGCGATAGAGGAGTTTTCAACTCCTGAAGATGTAACGGGTATTCGTAGTTTTATTGGATTGACAGGTTATTTTCGTCGGTTTGTTAAAGGGTACGCAACGATAGCGCGACCTATGACAGATTTGTTGGGAAAGAATGCTCAATTTATTTGGGGTGAAATACAAGAAAAATCATTTCAAGAATTGAAACATAGATTAATAATTAGTCCAGTTTTGAAAGTCTATGATCCAAAAGCCGGTACTTAAGTACACACGGACGCAAGTTCGAAGGGATTGGGTGGGGTTTTGCTACAGGAAGATTCTAATGGAAAGATGCATGCAGTTTTGTATTTTAGTAGAAAAATAACGAAAGATGAAGAAAATTATCATTCATATGAGCTCGAAGCTCTTGCAATTGTGAATACCTTAGAAAGATTTAGAGTTTATTTGTTGGGGATTCCATTCATAATAAAAACTGATTGCAATAGTTTGAAAATGTTAGAGTCAAAACGAGATTTAAGTCCACGAATTGGTCGTTGGTTCGTGAAATTGTCGGAATTTACGTACAAAATTGAGTATCAGAGGGGGGATTGCAATATGGTTGCGGATGCACTTAGTAGAAATCCTGTCGAAGAAGCAGAGGAAATTGAAGTAGCAGGATTAAAGGTACTAGGTATAAAAATTAACACTGATTGGGTAGCAGCAATGCAGCGAGCAAGTAAGGAAATAATGACGGTGCGCGATAAGTTGGAAGAGGGTGACGCAAAAACCCATGAAAAATTTACCATGTATAATGCGCGGGTTTATCGTACGACGGAAGGTAGATGGCGATTGTATGTTCCTGAGGAATTGCGATATGATATAGTTTCCGAAACTCATCGAAATCTGTGTCATATGGGTATCGGCAAAACTCTGGCAGCTGCGAAAGAAACATGTTACTTTCCAAAAATGAGGGAATTTATCACGAGTTATGTAAATAGATGTATTAACTGTCTGTATTTTAAGAAACCGTCTGGAAAACAACCAGGATTTTTACATCCGTTAGATAAGGGTAACGAGCCCTTTGCAGTTGTGCACGTTGATCATTTAGGTCCATTTATAACGACGGAACGCGAGAATAAGTATGTAATCACGATTATTTGTGGGTACAGTAAATATACTGTTTTGAAGGATGTAAAATCGACGACTGCTGAAGAGGCCATTTCGTTTTTGGGAGAATTTGTATATAATTATGGTAAACCAAAGCGGATAATTTCGGACAGAGGGACGGCTTTTACTGCTAATGTGTTTGAAAGGTTCTGTGATGATTTAGGGATACAACACATAAAAGTAGCGACTGCGACTCCACGGGCAAATGGACAGGTAGAGCGACTAAATTCTTTGTTACTGTCATGTATGGCAACCACGTCGAATGAAGAGGGAAATGATTGGGATGTTCAAGTAGGAGTTGTACAATGGGCAGTAAACAATAGTGAGCACAGGGTAACTAAGAGAACTCCTTATGAATTGATTTTCAAAAAGAAGGGTATAGGCGCGAATACTAATCCGTTAACACAAGAATTGTTAGAATTGAATGAGCAATAAGATTTAGCCGATGAGAGGCCACCAGTGGCCGATTTGCTCAGTAGAAATAGTCAGAAACATAAGGAACAATTTGATAAGCGTAGGAGAGCCGCGAGAAATTACAAAAAAGGCGATTTAGTACTGGTTGTAAGTGGAAAACCTGCAACGGGAGAAAGTAAGAAAATCACACCAGAATGTAAGGGTCCTTATGAGATTGTAAAGGCAATAGGTAGGGATAGGTACCTCGTACAAGATATTGAGGGAGAACAGCAAAGTCAGCGACCCTACAAATCCATCGTGGCTGTAGATAAGTTAAAATATTTGGCTAGTAAGGATGATTAATTATAATGTTGCAATTCTGACGGCCAATTAAATAATAAATGTGTATTTTGTAGGCTTAGATGTAAGAATGGATTACTTGTATGATGTCATTGAGTGGGTCATGAGTGAGAGAGAGAGAGAAGTAACGAAGGAAAGCAAAATATGTCAGCGATTCGTGACGAGGAAGTCACTTGAGCAGGATGGCCGAACTGTGGCAATTTTTATTTTCATTGTAAATAATATTCTAGGTTAGATGGATAGTCGATAGGTCGATAGATCGATAGGGCGCAGGGGGGGGGGCACAAGGCCCAAAGTAAGAGAGGGGATGATGAGGGAGGAGCGCACAGAGAGTCAGTACTCGAGTGATGGCCTTACCGAGAAGTTCTATGATTGTACGTATAATTGTTTTGTTTCATTAAATATTGTTTTAACCAAGTTGGTATTTCTTATTGACTACACCTACGTTCAGATCCAAGCCTAACTATATATATATATTTTTTATTTTAATAGACAACAAAAGAAATAGTTCAATTTTCAACCTTAAAAGAAAATTCATAACAAAAAAGTTTAATAGTTGATAGTTCAACCTAGAAGGATGAAATGAAATTGAAAAAAAAATTAATTTCAAAATCAAAAAGACGAATTTTCAACAAATAAAAAGATTTCTCAGTGATGAAAAAAAAGTTCTCCTGAATTGTTGATCCTGAAAGCCAAAAGACGAATTTTCTGTGAAAACATTGAATTTTCAACCAGTAAAATAGGAATTTTCAGAAAAAAATTCATTTTCAACAAAATAGTTAAATTTTTAACCAAAGAGGTAAAGCTTCATTAAAAACAAATTAAAAAAACATTAAAAACCCACGCAGTTAAATTTTCAATTATAAAAAATCAGTTCTCAACTAAATAGTCAAACTTCAACCAAAGAGATGAATTTTCAAATAAAAATATGAATCTTCAACGAAAAAATTATTTTTAACAAAGTGGTTCAAAAAAAATTTTCAAAAAAAAAACTGTTTAAATGAGAAGTGAATTTTCTAAGAAGGTATTTGAATTTTCAACCCAAAAAGACGATTTTTCGATAATAACAGTTAAATTTTCATACAAAAAGGATGCCTTTTTAAAACAATTATTTAATTTTTAATAAAACAGTTGCATTTTCATCGGAGAAAGATCAATTTTCTACTAAAGCAGATGACTTTTTAAATCAGAAAGACAAATATTGAAAAATATAGTTGAATTTTTATCGAAAAAATATTTAAATTAATTTTTATACACAAAATGTGAATTTTTCTCAAAAGATAAATTTTCTACGAAATAGTTGAATTTTCAACCAAACAGTTGCATTCTTATCAAAAAAAGAATAATTTTATGCTCAGATAGATGAATTTTTTAATAAAAAATATACATTTTCCAAAAAATAGTTGGACTTTCAGCCAAAAAACATTTAAATTTATTTTTCAACACCAAAATATGAATTTCTGTCAAAAAGTAAATTTTCTACGAAATAGTGGAATTTTCAAGCAAAAAGATTAATTTTTGAACAAAACTGTTGCATTTTCAAACAAATAATAAAATTCACAACTAAAAAGATCATTTTCAGGAAGAAGCAACTGCAAAAAAAGAAATATAAATACAAACCAAATAAATTACTCAGAACAATATTATATCAGGATTACCGCAAAACTTAATTTTAAAAATTCTCTAATTTTTCCCTAACCACCTTTTCATTTTCCCTGACCATTAATATTCAAAAACCAGAATATTACATTTGTAACATTTTGAACCTAGAATTTTTATAAGCGGAATAAAATAATTTCAAATAAAAGTTGAAAATTTTCAAATCTATTCGGTTTGACAGTTATTTAAAGTTATATAAATCTCGGACTTTTGTAAGATTTTTTTCCAAATCCCTGACTTTTTCCTGAATTAAAAAAAATTGTTGTTGGCTAGGTTCCTTTTTTCAGTCACCAGTTTTCTTTGGTGCGTAAAGTTGAATTCATATTAAATTTCTGTACAATTTCTGCGAGATACTTATTTAATTTGTGAATTTCCGAAAGTTACATACATGAAAGAAGAACCCCCCCCCCCCCTTCAGTAATATAATGAATATATCAATTTAAATGTTTTTGAAAATTGAAGAAAGATTTTAAAGTTTCAATCGGATGCATACATTTAATTAATTACGTAAGGCATTCAAATTGAAATAGTTCAATTTTTAACGTAAAAATCTATAAATTATTTAATTATAATTAAGTAGATTCAGAATCGTCTTATAAAATCAATTTTATTATAATTCTATTGTTAAGAGTCGTACTACAGTTCAATTTTAAAAATAAATTCTTAATTTATATTTACAGTTTATCAACTTAACATTTTTCTTGTTTTCTTTTTTTTGTCGAAGTTAACCCGTACCACCGAGCCTTTGAAATTAACATGGGGTTTTAAATGGGAAAAGCTTGATTTAGAAAGAAATGGGAAAAAGAGCTACTTGTTATAAAATTTTTGTGAATTGTTATTATGCTTGGAAAGTGACCCCAAAAAATGCAAAATAGCAGTTCTCCATTAAATTCATACTAAAAACGGTGTTCTTCGGATATGTCAATAGAGAGAAAATCTACAGTTTATTATTATTAAAGTAGGTTGATTGTTACATTGTTAGATCAGGATTATTATCCTATTGGAAAATAACTGTCCAGGAACTTTTGCACGACTTTATATATAAGAGAAAATAAATTTTTATACTCCCACATGTGCGTGAGTTATTATTTGCTTTATGTAAGATTTCAATTTCAGTCAACGTTTACCGACGATGTTTACACATAAATCTTTCTTGGGTCATAGTTTAGCACGCACGTGATTTTTTTTTGTGGAGCTGTATTATCAATTAAGAATGATAAATTTTCAAACAGAAAAATGAATTTTTGACAAAACGTTTCAACTTTCAATCAAGTAGTTCATTAATTTAACAAAGCGTTGAATTTTAGGCCAAGAAAGGTTTTTTAGTTGAGAAACAAAAATAATTTCAACCAAATTCTTGAAATTTTAAGCAAAAAATACAAAGTTTCTACAAATAAGTTCAATTTTGACCCCGAAAAATATGAATATTTGACAAAAAAGTTGATTTCGAACCCAATTATTTAATTTTTTATCAAAATGTAGTTGCATTTGTAACTAAGAAAGATTTTTGAGTCATGAAAGAAAAACAATTTCAATCAAACTGTTGAAGTTTCCAGCCGAAAACACAAATTTTTTACAAAGCAGTTAAATTTTCAACCCGAAAATATGAATTTTGAACAAAAAAGTTTCTTTACAACCTTTCAATTTTCTACAAAAACAGTTAAATTTTCAAATCAGAAGAACGTTAAAATTTCAACCAAAAAGAATAACTTTTTAACAAAATAATTTAATTCTCAACCAAATAACATTTTTATTTTTTAACCAAAGGAGATAAATTTCCGAAGCAAAAAGGCTAAATTCGATATATGGATTGAATTGTTCATTTATTAAATTCTCATGTGGAATTATGTAAATATAAGATTTTTAATCGTTTTTTATGATATAAAATTCGCTTTTATTGAATTTCAACTGTGCAAAATGCAGGAAATGAAAATTAAAGCAATTTTAAAATTGAATTTTTAACAGCTGAAAAACAAAGAAAATTTAATTTGAATTTTCAACATTTGAATTTTGAATTTTCTTCCATTTTCAAAAGCTAAAAATTTAACTGTGAAAAAATATACTGTTGAAAATTAAACTGTCGAAAAATTAATTTTACATTTTTTCAATCGTCTACAGTTGAATACTGTATTGAAAATAAGTGATAAAAATGATACATTCACATCATTTTCCATGACAATTTAATAAATTTAGAAGAAAAAATTGAACCGGAAATTTTTCCCACCGATAAAAGTAGAGACATTTAATTTTTATATTTAAAAATATTTTGTTTTGACTGGTTAATAAATAATAAACGTTAGAGGCCTGTGTCAGGCTTTACAATTTAATTTGTAATTAAAGTTTGCGAAATTGAAACTTTATCTTTTTAAATTTTCCATTTCAAGATAATGCTTATTTTGAAACCCTTGAAATAAAACCTGTTGAAAACAGAAGGTTTCCATTTTAAAACTTGTTCATTATTAAACCACTGAATAAAACGTTTTTCAATTACAAATTTTTTCAACTTTAATTTGGAAGATTTGGAAAGTTTAAAATTCATGAATGTTCAATTTTTGCTGCTTTTGTTTGCCGTTTAGTTTTGATTACTTCAAATGAAGAAAATGTACAGCTATATGAGTTTGAACTTTCAAATTTTAACTCGAATTTCAATGGCCGAGAAAAATTTGTGTGAAGTAGAAAATAACTGGGAATTTTTTTTGCTGATGAAAGGGGCCAACTCTGATTATTGTAACCAAATCTTCGAATTCCTTTTTTAATAAATGTAAATTTTCGAAACTTGAATGTTTAAATTCAGATAATAATTTGCCAATTAGTGGTTTACAAAGTCAAACTTGTCAACCTCAATATTGGGCTTTACAATTAATATTCTTATTATAAATTTAAAATATCATGATATATTTAATACTGTTCAATTTATAATTAAAGATTATTTGAAATTTTTATTTAACTCAATCACAAACCTAAACTAAGGATATGAATGGTAAGGCCCAATACTAACAAGTTCGTCTTTGTAAGCGACTAATTAGAGAAATATAATAATATTTAAATTTGCGAACATTAAATATTCAATTTATGCGATCAATTGCGGAAGTCGATAAGCATCAGCAAACTTTTGGCAAGAAATCCTTTGACTTTGAATCATATAATAAGCAGGATAAGGAAATTTTTGTGTTTGATAAAGGTAAATATAGAGATTGAAAAATATTAAGTTTTAAACATTTTTAAAAATTGAAATTGAATATAAAAAAATTGAATATTTTAAGATTCGAGTTTTTAAAATTGCATCATTTCAAATTCAAACGAATTGAGAATGCATTATTTATAATTAAAAGTGTTCGAAATGAAATAATTAAAAATTTATAACTTTTGAATTTGAATAATTGTAAATTCGAAGCGATTAAAATTTGACAATTTGAAATTAAGAACTAAATTGAATCTTTCAAAGTCAAAGCTTCTGCAATTGTAGAATTTTAAATTGTTATCACATAAAAAATTTATAATTTAACATTGAAGCTGATTGGAGAAGTTTTTTTAAATCGAGAAATGAATTGCATTATTGAGAAAAAAATCTTTCAATATAAGTAGTAATTTTGAATGGGAAACATTAAAAATGAAAAAAATTCTGTTTCGGAACGTTAAAACTTTAACGAATGTGAACCTCATTTAGAACTCGACAACATTTTAGTCACCAAACATTGTGATATCAAAACTTTTTTATGCTCAAACCCTATAAAATGTTAATCATTTGAAGTAAATTTTATAATTTTCAAATTGCTAATTAATCTTTTCAAAATCCAACAAATTTAATTGGAATTGAAAAATTAAAACCTACGAAAGGGAGTAATTTAGCGTTAAACATGAAACTTCAGAACTATAAAATTGTAACCATTTAAAATTACGGAAATTATTCAATTACTGATCTATCAATTTCAGATAGTTTAATTTTTATCTTTTTTATTTTAAACTTTTTTTAAAAATTTTATTATGTATCTGAATCGTTTTATTTTTGACACTTTCTTAAAATTATTATTCATTCTTGGAATTTACCAATCAAATATTTTTAAATCTGACATGATTCAGTAGTGTAAATCTCAACTAAAAATCGGACAATTTTAAGATATTGAATTGAACATTGAAAATTCAAAAGAAGACCAAACAATATTGCTGTAATATGATTTCAATTTTTAAAATTGTACGATTTTAAGCTTTTCTTTTTAAAACTGCTCTATAATTACATCGAAAATTACTAAATTCAAAACTATCAATGCTTTTATTATGAAATTTTGAAACATTTAATAGCGAAATCGTCCTGACATTTTGCATATTTGAATTGAAGGGCCGGATAATACAACTCACCGAGCGCTCGAAATGACGTAAAAGTATTGTCCAACTTGATAAAAAATGGAAATCGCAAATTTCCATTAAAAAGAAATATGACTCGACGCGGCTTGTCAAGGCGCATCTTTTTTCTTTTAGGCATTTTTTTGCAAAATAATTAGTTTTGAAAATAAAAAATGAAAACTAATTTTTTTTCGCCCGAATAAACGCAATAAAATCAATGTTTAATAAAACTTGAACTGCGGTTTCTCGGAAACTAATCGACTAAATCACTTGAAATTCAAACTGCAAGTTCATGACTCTTTACAGAAGCCAATGATATGAATTAAAATATCGTAGCGATCTATGGTTTAATATTTTCGATCGATGTATCGATCGGCCCGGAAAA
>CAKNXH010055633.1:21125-69599 GCA_932178445.1 Andricus quercusramuli
TTTTCCGGGCCGATCGATACATCGATCGAAAATATTAAACCATAGATAGCTACAATATTTTTATTCATATCATTAGCTTCTATAAAGAGTCATGAACTTGCAGTTTGAATTTCAAGTGATTTGGTCAATTAGTTTCCGAGAAACCGCAGTTTGAGTTTTATTAAACGTTGATTTTATTGCGTTTATTCGGGCGAAAAAAAATTAGTTTTCAATTTTTATTTTCAAAACTAGTTATTTTGCAAAAAAATGCGTGATAGAAAAAAGATGCACCTTGACAAGCCGCGTCGAGTAATATTTTTTGTTAATGGAAATTTGCGATTTCCATTTTTTATCAAGTTGGACAATAGTTTTACGTCATTTCGAGCGCTCGGCGAGTTATATTATCCGGCCCTTCAATTTGAAACTACAATATTGTGAAATTTACAATTCAGAACCTGCACAAATTTGTCTAAAAGTCAATTTAAGAAAAAATTTTAGTTGCAAGGCCTCAAAAATTAAACTTTTCCAGAATTGCGCAAAAATTTGATTTCCGTGAAAGAAATCACTGTCATTTTCACCTTTCAGAATTACAAAATTTTTAATATTGCGAGAAATATTGTGAGCCTTTAAAGTTTAATTATTATAAACACTTTGAAAATTAAATGCTTTCTAATTGGAATCTTTCAAAACTTACAAAACGCGCGAATCATGATCATTATTCGAATTACGTAAAATCTTCCAGTATAATATTTTTCTCCGGGCTTTCTCCCAGTGAACTTTCTTTCGGTTCACCCGGGTGGGTGGCCACCCTGATTTTGGACAACACATATATTTTATCGATTTCATGAAAAAATATTTTACACCTTTTAAATATTTTATCGTTGTGATATTTTACCTTTCTAATAATATAGAAACAATATTCCGGCAGTATAAAAAGTAAAATGCAATTAAAATATTAAAATTACCTCATCAAAGTGTTTTGTTTCGTTTTCAATGATATCCAAATCATCTGGTAACGATTGCACAATGTTGAAAACAGCATCGCTTACATCCTCGGTGCTTTCCTGTCGTTCGGCCGGTCAATATGTAATTAGAAACTGAAGCTACCAAACACATGGAACCCAAAAGATGATTTTTTAACCCGGAAGATTAATTTTCTGAAAACTGTACGTGAGTGGCGTCATACGGTGTCAGAGTGTGTGAGAAAAATGCTCCTGATCTCCGCAGTCACGTTGTACATAAAACAAAGGAAAATGTATGTGGTTAACGTAACGCGAAGAAAATCAAATTTAGAAGTTCGGTTGCAAACTTCATGATAAACGCGAGTTTTTTTTATAACGAATCAGATAAAAAAATAAGAAAAATGTCAATCACACACGCGTATGTTTATTTTACCAGCGGCTTGCAAAAGATTGTGCCTTTGTCATCAATTCGGAATTTTTTCCCCAAAATTGAAAATGATTTCAAGAAAAAAAGAAAACAAAAGGTGTGGTTAAAAGCTGACAAAGGAAAAGAAGATCTCTTACTGAATGCTTACATTTTACTATTGGGTAGTAAGTATAGGATTATTTGTTTATATTTTAGAGGAACTATGAAGTATATAATAACATATATGATTTGTTACCGAAATCGTTTTTCTATTTTACATTATTAAATTTCTTTTCTTATGAACAGAAAATGGAGAAAAAGTGATTTTAACATTAGAAATATCATAGATAATTTTATTGTTTTATGCGTGTTGGATCAGTGTTATAATCTCAAAATTAGATTTCCTCTTATTATTCTACAACTATTATAACTACGTATTTTTTCGCTGTATAACAGAACTGTTTTCTGAAATAAAAATTTAATCTACATATATAGCAAACAAACATTTACTTTGACACTTTTTCGTTAAGAGGATAGGAATTCCATCCGAACCTATCCGAATCATTCCGGAATCTGTGTCCGAACAAATGCTAATCATTCCGGAATCTGTATCCGAACCAATCCGAGTCAATTCGGCCCAAATCGTTTCAAAATTAATCCGACTCAATCCGGTTCAATCCGATCTCCAAAACGAACCAATCCGAACCAAAGTTTTAATCATTCATTCGGATTGGAAAATTGATTCGAACTAATTCGGATTGAGTCGGATTAATTTTTGACCGATTTGGATCGAACGATATGTGGAAATTTTAAAAAATTTGGTTCGAATTAATTCGGATTGGTTCGGATACAGATTCCGGAATGATTCTGATGACTTCGCATTGGTTCGGAAGAAATTCCTATCCAATACTTTCGCCAGGGTAGAACTTGGATCCAACAACTTTAAACTGAAAAAAGAATATTTCAGTAATTTCAATGTCTTCAATGCTGAGAAATTGTAATTTATAAAAATTGGAAATCTAACTTTTTAAAATTCTACAAATTCATTTCGCATTTCAACCAGTGAGACTGAAGCACAAACCCGACGAGACAAAATGCGTTTAAAATTTCCAAACAAACGGATGTTGAGTTTTGCAAGTGAATCCAAGCCTACTGGACTGAAAGTTATCAATAAAAAGAAAATTTCCATTAAACCAAAAGTTGTAAGAAAAATAAAAAAAGAATCCCAACTCACGATACAGGATTTTTTATAGCACTCAAAAAACAAATAACATTTCTTCAAGGTGTTGAAACTAACACCCTTCAGTAAAATATAATGTATTTTTTCACATTTGTAGAAAGCCACACGGAAATTCAATTCTCAACAGCAGGAAGCGAAACAGCAACAAAATCGAAGCATTTTGGAGAAGTATTCAAACTTCATGAACAGTCGTCAAGTAATGAAAGATTCTGAAAATTCAGAAAATGTTGATAATGATGAACGCACATTGGATTTAGATGACACTTTTCTGATTGATGCACGTAACTAAAGCTGCCTCTATTTTTTCCAAACTTGTTTGCTTTCATTTCATTTTTAGAGCTTTGTCTTCTATTTTATTTCCTTCTGAAAATTACTGCGTTAAAAGTGTAAATTTTTCTATGTTTTAAAAAAAATATTGTCACTTTTTAAGGTGTTTTGAAAAAAATATTTTTCAAATTAAGGGCATGTGATACTCCGGTCCAAAGCCTACGCCTTAACCCCCACGACCATTGTCCCACTCTGGGTTTGTATAATACAGGGTGTCCCAGACTCAAGTGTCCGGACTTATATGGCCGTATAAAAAAGGAAAAAATAAATAGAAAATTCCTTTTCCAAAAACCAGTTGAAGTTTTAGTTGTTTAGTTATAAAACATTTAAGCTGGTCCAATCAGGAGCGCCGTATGAAGAGCCGTAAAGCGTGAATGGGATTCCAACGTAGTGTTCTCCCGTCGCTAACCCCACCTCTGCTCTCACTTCGATAACACTGCATTGAAATCTGGTTCACGGACACACGGCTGTTTATACGACGCTCTTGATTGGTCCAGCTTAAATGTTTTATTACTAAAAAACTAAAACTTCAACTGATTTTTGGAAAAGGAATTTTCTGTTTATTTTTTTTATTTTTATACGGCTATATGAGTCTGGACACTTGAGTCTGGGACACCCTGTATATTACCTTCTTCATAGAAACGTTTATTTCTAAATGAAACTTTGGTTCTGCGTAACATTAATGTTAATAATAATTTAAAAAATTACCAAACACATTTTTGGAAAACAGATACATCTTGGTGCAAACACGACTATGCATATTGATATATGGGAGACAATTAAGTCACACTCAGACTCAAGATTTGTTCGAGAAGTACTTCAAAAGCTATCGGGAACGGAAGAACTGCAAAAAAGATGTTTGGATGAAAAGAAGGCAAACAAAGGAAAAGAA
Source organism: Andricus quercusramuli (assembly GCA_932178445.1). Lineage (NCBI taxonomy): Eukaryota > Metazoa > Arthropoda > Insecta > Hymenoptera > Cynipidae > Andricus > Andricus quercusramuli. The sequence continues at coordinate 24,932 of CAKNXH010055633.1, forward strand.
AATATCATAGAAGAAGAACAAAGAAATCCATTAAGCCCCGAGAATATCGAAGTATTGAAAGGTGTTTGAGTATTTAGGATAATATTCGAAAAAAGTATATCTTTTTCTTGCAATTTGAATTTTGTTTGAAAACTTCTTTTACTTTCTAAATGTATTTCAAGAATATCTGAACATTAACATAATTAATTTTTAAGATAAATTTTATTAGGAAAATGGAAGAAAACGATTTTTTAAATTTGGTACCTATATATTTTCCAGACTGTCTTTACGAGAAAATAACGGAATCTGGTGTAACAGGGAAAGAGAGGGCCATAAGAATGAAGAAATTGCGGCCTTGCATCAGGGCCAAACTTTATGACGTTTGTAGGAGCCTGTTCAGAAATCAGAATCCTTAGTTCTGTACCTTGCGTAGATTTTGAAAAAGTACAAGCGACCCGCAATTTGCAATTTGAGTATTAAGATTGATTTTAAACTTTTCATTTTTGTAAGAAGTTCCTGTGCATACTTCATTGCCTCTTTTTGATAATCGAGCGCTAATTAACATTATACCCAAATTTAAGTCAGTGAGATTTATTTATAACGAGGTTCGCGATTTTTCAAAAAGCTGAATATTATAGTTCCATCACAGTGGGCACAAAATTTCACTACGTCTTACGGACATTGCTACAACATCTTTAAGACGTCTTACGTCCACGTCTTCATGATGTTATAAAGATCTCTTTAAATATTGTGCTCACTAGTATAATATTTAAGGTTTCAAGGTTTTTGTTTTACATACAATAATTTCTGTATGAAATATAAAAAAGTTTCTATAATATCCGTACATGTTAACAACTTATTCAGTTCGTTTATAAAAAATGTTTAATGCTACACATCGAAAAAATGAACAATTTTTTCAAAATATTATCTTCTTTTATTCTAAGCCATAATAGAAGGCCGTAAAAAACTTTATATAAATAAAAAATAATTTTCACAATACGTTAAACCAGGACTTCGTAAATGACGTCGTAAACTATGTCGTAAACTACGTCGTAAACTACGTCGTAAACTACATCGTAAACTACGTCGTAAACTACGTCGTAAACTACGTCGTAAACTATGTGGCAAACTACGTCGTAAACTATATCGTGAAGTACGTCGTAAACAATGTCGTAAACGACGTCGTTTACTATCCCAATTTCCGACATCGTATACGACATCGTTTACGACGTAATTTACGACATCGTTTACGACGTAGTTTACGACGTCGTTTACAACGTTGTTTACGTCGTAGTTTACGTCGTAGTTTACGTCGTAGTTTACAACGTCGGAATTTTCAATAGGGTTGACAGGAAAATTCGTTTTCTTCGATGTCAACTTTTTTAATCAGGAACTTTATGATGATTCCAGCAAAATTTATAATTTTTTGATTAATTTCATGATTTTCTTGAACAAATTCATTAGAAACAAATGCATTATTGGGGCAACTGTCAATGGAGAAATTCTTTCTTTTCTTTGGTGGCAGACTTTATAATTGGGATATTCATAATAAATACAGCAACATTCATGATTAGTAGATAAAGAGCCTAGCTCGTTAAGCAGGTCAAAAATGCCCTTAGCTGGAACCAGATTTTCAATGAGCCCTTTTCTAGGACTTGGAATTATGATACGAAACAAATAATTAGAATACACCTACAACAAATTCAGTGTTTAGGCGGGAAATTCAAATTTTTGAGAGAAATTCAAATTTTCGAACATTTTTTTTGTTCAATAATTTTTTGAGTACTGTTCCAAAATTTTCATAAATGAAAGGCCATCTAATGTGCAAACTTTCAGAATGTTTCAGATTTTTCAGTGATGTGGACGGTAGTTAAAAAACAAACTTTCACAGATGGCAGATACCCTTATTAAGAAGAAGTATTGGTAATTATTGGATCCAGTACTTTTCCCCCGAAAAAGTATTGGTTTTCCAATACTTATTCGCGAAAAAAGTATTAGATTCGATACTTACCAATACTTCTTTTTCATAAGGGTATTATGAATTAATATTGGAATGCTGAATATTACTTATGTTCAAATACTGTATTTTTTAATGTTTCTGAATGTTTGAATTAGTGCGTGAAACTGAAATCCTTCATAAAAGTTTTGGATTATTCATCGTCGCTATCCTCATTAATTACAGGCACCATTTTATGTTGTACGAACAGTTTGCTCAAGATTTCTGCTGGTCGAACGATTTTCTACAAATATCGAGCATGGAATAGGTAGTAAATTACAGCAGCAACCGATCGTACGATTAGCATTTGCGCACTCTCAACAATATCATTCAATTCCTTCGAAACCAATAGAATCAGCCGTGTATTCAACAAAACACTTAGAACGCCGACGATTCATATGACGTGACTGAACTTATACTTCCAAAATGTTCGCGAACATCCGGTGAACATATATGTTTTAAAGGAATCTTTCGCCTACTACATCGTTTTTCTTGAACTTCTTGAGCCAATATATTCTCGAAATTATTAAGGTAATTTCAAACGCGATACAATGGATACAACGCATATCGCAATTGAGACGTTTTCCGAATTTTTTATGTGAAAAACATGCAATTTTACTATAATAGCCGATTTTCTTGAGAGAAACCAGTCATCCATTTTTTGTAGCACATAGATTACTACCTGCTTTATAAACTGTTTTCTATATTATAATTTATATTGGGCTTTAACAATATGTGTGATTGAAAATTTTTCTTGATATGTTTTTGCATTAAGTAGGAATGGTTCTTCGCAGGGTATAAAGTTCTCATGCCAGTACTTGACCCTTCCAGTCACGCAATTCAAATGTTTTTTTTATGTTTGTTCATTCATATATTTAATATTGTAAAGGCCAACGGCCATACCACGCTGAAAAAACCAGTTCTCGTTAGATCACTGAAGTTAAGCAGTGTTGGGCGCGGTTAGTACTTGGATGGGTGACCATTCGGGAATACTGCTGCTTGTTGTTGGCTCGTCGTGGGTGTGGTGATCCCACGCTTGTAGTTATTTACTACAAGAAACTATCCATCTAGAAACACTACCCGAATCGGGTAGTGTCACGCCTACCCCGAAAGGGAAATGGCTTAATGGTATACATAAAGAATTTTATTAACTAAACTATATTTTTATCTTCTTTCAATACTGAAGTAACTAAAAATGCAAAAAATTTCAGGAATTTTAATGAAATATAAAAAAATGACGAGAAAAATAAAAAAAAATCAGGTAGCCTATATATAGACTTCTGTGACTGAAAGGGTTAAAGGATAACGTAACGAGCTAAATACAGCTGAATCTAATGACTCTCGCCGAGTGACGAAAATTAGTTGGGTTGTTGAAGCAATACATGGCATGATTGAAAGGAAATATCGACGCCTCCGTCATCAAATATATAATGAGTTACTTCCGAAAATCGGCTCTTTTAGTAAACTTGCATGTTTTTGAAATAAAAAATTCGGAAAACGTCTCAATTCCGATGTTCAAAATTGCGAGTCCATTGTATCGTGTTTGAAATCAACTAATGATTCCGAGAATATTTTGATTCAAGAAGTTCAAGAAAAACGATGGAGTAGGCGAAAGATTTCTTTCAAACATATATGTTCATCAGATGTGGGAGATTTTTCGGAAATGACAATCAACGATCTCGAAATATTGTTCACGGGTTTGTATCAACTCAGTCAAACTGTATATTATTTAGCTGAATTGATGGACGAAGACAACAAAATAAAAATTTGCTGCGCTAAAGAAACCGCGAACATTTGGAAAGTAGAAGTTCAGTCACTTTATATGCATCGTCGGCGTTCTAAGTGTTTTGTTGAATACACGCCTGATTCCATTGGTTTCGAAGGAATTAAATGATATTGTTGTGAGTGCGCAAATGCTAATCGTTCGATCGGTTGCTGCTCACATGCTGCTGCTATAATTTACTATCTATCTGTTTGCACGGGTAAAGGTGCTATATTAAAAATTGTATCATTCACTTAAAGTTCGTTTATTCAAATCCAGTTATGGACTAAGTTACAAATGAGTGGTTGAACTAAATACTTCGACATGCGCAAAACAGGCTATGAGTGCAACCCGATCGTAGTCTCGTTACGGATGGTTTTAGACTGCCGCAAAAGTACCTGAGCGGTACTGGCGACACGCAAGTATGGATTCCAATGTTGCCAGAGAGGTAGAAGTGACGAACATTCAAAATGTGGAAATTCGAAGAAAACTGGCAAGCCTGGATTTTTCCTGACAAAAATGAGTGAGATCGATTGAAGGCTGTCGGTGCCTTAAGTTCATTGGGGGCGATTATTTTATGGTTTGGATGTGCCGATGGCCGATTGACCCGTCTTAAAGTTTTCTTCAACGAGGGACCGAAAGATACTAAGTCTATGTCTTAAAACTGTGCATACCATCATAACCATAAACATAAAATTTCAGTCGGCTGTAGGAAAATATTTCTAAAGAGCAGATGTACAATATTGAGGTACAGAAATACAGGCTGCAAAATTCAAGCTTACTTTAAAATGGAAAACATGAGTCAGTCTGTCGAACATTCCGCCCACTTTGAAAGGTCTCCTTTCGAAACAATCAACATTCATGCAAAAATTCAATTCAATAATAGCATAATATAACTTATAATCTAGTACAAATTCAGATAACTACTATTGGAAACAATTAGTACAAATCCACATAACTACTATTGGAACAATAGAAAAGAACATATTAAATGCTAATTGCAGGTTACAGAATCCTCAATGGGCAAGACACACAGCTTTGACACTGGTCGGTCCAGAACAGAATCGCGGATTCTAACTGAAGCAACACGTATTACACCGTCTTTGCCTGGGTGAAGCTCCGTAACACGTCCAAGCTGCCACTTGAGAGGGGGCAGATTATCTTCTTTCAAAAGAACCAATGATCCTAATTTTATGGGATCGAGATTGGTGCGGGGCTATTTGTACCGCTGCTGAAGCTGGTGCAAATACTCCTTTTGCCAGCGTGACCAAAAATGCTGGACAATTTGCTGCATATGCTGGTAACGATTCAATCGCGATACTGGAAGGTGACGTAAATCTGGCTGTAGTAATGCATGCAATGAGTCTCCAACAAGGAAGTGTCCAGGAGTTAGGGGCTGAAGGTCATTAGGGTCATTAGATAAGGGAGATAGAGGACGGGAATTCAAACAGGCCTCTACTTGAGTTAAGACAGTGTATAACTCTGCGAATGTGAGTTGAGATACGCCGATGACTCGCTTCAAGTGATTTTTGACCGATTTGACAGCGCTTTCCCATAACCCGCCAAAGTGAGGTGCATGTGCAGGAATGAAATGCCAATCTATTCCTTCCCAAAACAGAGAATTGATTACACGTTCTTGATGTTTCGGATCAGAAAGGAGTCTCGCTAGTTCGTTGAGCTCATTTCGAGCACCGACAAAATTCTTCCCGTTATCAGAGTATATGTTTTGAGGAGGACGTCGTCGAGATATAAATCGTTGTAGGCAACTTAAAAATGCATCCGTTGACAAATCTGTAGATAGTTCTAAGTGAACGGCCTTTGTCACGGAACAGACAAATATGCATAAGTACGCCTTCGTAACAGTCCGATTTCGAGTCCTGTCCTTTACGAAATACGGCCCTGCATAGTCAACTCCGCAATTGGTAAAGGGACGAGAAAGTGTTACTCGTGCCGCAGGTAGACTCCCCATGATGTATTCCGTGCCCACTGGTTTGGCACGGAAACAACGTACGCATTTCCGAATAACATTTTTGACCATATTTTTACACGATAGTGGCCAAAATCGCGTTCGTAGAGAGGCAATCACACCCTGACAACCCGCGTGCATTAGACGGATGTGTTCATCTTTCACAATTAAACGTGTTACCAGATGATTCGAAGGCAAAATGATTGGGTGCCTTTGGTCATAGGGAATAAGTGCATGATTCAGTCTGCCGCCCACTCTGAGCAGTCCTGAATCGTCGAGAAATGGGTTGAGTAATTTAATATTACTCGATTTTGCGATTTCCTGCTTTCGTTTAAGGCAAGAAATCTCATCTTTAAACGATTCTGCCTGTGCTAACCTTATCACGCGATTCCTGGTGCATAGAATTTCTAGTGGCTTCAGAAATCCTATTTTATAATCAGTTGTTGGCCTTGATAAGTTATCTCTTACTCGATAAACGTATGAGAGAACCCTAGTCAAAACTGTGAAAGAGGAGAATCGTTCAAAAATACTAGGTTCTTTCCTTTCTACTGTTACCTGATTTGAGGTGCACTTTCTTTTACCAGGTGCATCCTCAAGGTCTAGGTCTGGTGGTTTTGGCCAGTGGTTCGAGTCCTGTGATAACCATGCTGGTCCATGCCACCAAAGTTCAGAGTCCTTTAATTCCGCAGGATCGATTCCTCTTGAGATGATGTCAGCTGGATTCTCCGGAGATGAAACGTGATTCCAAATGCCCTCTTTCGTGAGTTCCTGGATTTTTGTGCATCTGTTGGCGATGAAGGTCTCCCACTTACGAGGAGGTGCTCGAATCCATGCTAGAGTGATTGTTGAATCACTCCAGAAAAATGCCTGATCAAAAGTCATTTCCATCGACAAATCGTTTTCATTGGGGCTACCCTTGACTTTGCACATAAGAGATTTACAGAGATTTTCCCCTGGTCATTCATGCAACGTACATAAATTGATGCACCATAAGCCTTTTCTGAGGCGTCACAAAAACCATGGAGTTCTATTGTGATAGGGTTTTCACACAAAATGAGTCTGGGAATACTGATTTCATTCAACTGATTTAGTTTTATTTTAAAATCCATCCATTCAGTGTGTAATCGTTGGGGTAAAGATTGATTCCAATCCAACTTCATTTCCCAAAGTCCTTGAAGAATGATCTTTGTTCGTATAGTCGCGGGACCGATGAGCACGAGCGGATCGAAGATTTGAGAAATGAGTTACAGAATTGTTCATTTTGTCACTGTATGCTGCTCAGGGATCTTCACTGAGTATTTGAGTTGATCCAACTGAATATTCCATAACAGGCCCAGAGTTTTTGGATCCTTGTCTCCTTGAATCGCTCGGATTCCATCCAATGAGTCTTCTGTAGCAAACACCCGTTCATCATTTGACGCCCATTTCCTCAGGAGCAAACCAACTGGTTCCAAAATCGACGAGAGCTCATTCTTGAGTATTCGAGCTTCATCGAGAGAGTCTGCACCTGTCAAAAGGTCGCCCACGTAGAAATCAGAGATGATTGCTCTACTCGCGTTTGGATATTGCTCTTTGTTGTCCTCTCCAAGTTGTCGCAGGCAACGTGTTGCCAAATAAGGGGCTGCTGCAGTACCGTATGTGACCGTATTCAGCTCGTAGACCTTTATAGGCTGAGTGCTATCCGATCGCCATAGGATTCGCTGCGTCTTCCGTTGCTCTTTGTCGACGTAAATGCGGCAGTACATTTTCGCAATATCTGCAGAAAGTACAATTTTGTGCTTTCTAAATCGAAGCACAATTGAAAATAAATCGTCCTGAACCGTGGGTCCAACGTGCTGAACTTCATTCAGTGATATTCCGGAGGAAGTTTTCGAAGATCCATCAAAGACCACACGAATCTTAGTGGTCGTGCTATCGGGTTTCATCGCCGCGTGATGAGGAAGATAATATATTGGAGGGTCAGACTCAATTTGATCTGAGGCCACCTCAGTCATGTCACCCGAGGCTTCGTATTCCTCTATAAATTCCAGGTATCCGTTCTTGAGTTGTGCATCCTTTTCTAACTTGCGTTCCATTGTACTTAATCGCTTTTTTGCGATCTCGAAAGAATATCCTAGATCCATTACCCGGTCGCAATAAGGGATGTTGACAATAAATCACCCGTCGCTAGCGCGTTTTATTGTTGCGATAAAGTGCTGCTCACAAACATTTTCTGTATCGAGTTCCTTTGCGCCTTTACTAGAGGAAATCTGATCTAATTCCCAAAATTTTTCAACTTGATTATGCAACTGTTGGTTGGTGACAACGTGATGACAAGAAGTCTTGAATTTTCTAATATTCTTCGAAGCTAAAAGATTTCCTGCTAGTACCCTTCCTAACACGGTCTTCTGGAGCATTAAGCCTTCTCGAAGTAATCTAATCTGTCCTACACATAACAATTCCCAAAATAGGCCAGCCCCGATTAGCAGATCCACCTGCGGATTCTTAATTGTTGGATCGGCAAGTTGAATATGAGGAGGAATCTGGACGTTTTCCAAATCCTTTGGCGAGACAGGCGTATATTGCGTCATACATGTGACCAAGCAGTGCAGTGAAGTCTCATAATGTCCAAACTTAGACCTAATGACTGCACACGTCCTTTTTCTAAGATTGAGTCCAATTTGCTCTACTCCGGAAATTGTCATATCAATCGCAGAAACAGGTAGTCCTAGCCGACGGCACAAATCCTCAGTAATTAAATTCGGTTGTGATCCCGTATCGAGTAAAACCCTACATTCATGAAAATTGCCTTTACGATCGCGAATATGGACAATTGCAGTTGATAGCACAACATACGGATCTTCATCGTGATCAAGCTTTTGTGAGGATCCAACGATATGAGACGTGTGACAAATTAAATTTTCATGAGACGATTCTTGTCCTTGATCGAGTTTTTTAGGCTGAGATGTCCATTCCATGTGCAATAGGGTGTGATGCCTTTTTGCACATTTCCTACAAGATCCTGATTGGCAGTTCCTATTTCCATGGCCAGAGTACAGACAGTTAAAACACAAATGCAATTTCCTAACCGTGTTTACTCGTTCGGGAACGGAAAGTTTTTTAAACTCGTTGCATTCATAAATTGCGTGAGGTTTTGTACATAACGCACACGCCGATTTTTCTGTGGCCACGTGAGATGTAAGATTGCCACTAGGTTTTTTATGGTTAGGTGCATTCGACTTAACTTGAGAGTTTGTGGGTAAACCTTGTTTTTCTATTTGAGCTCAGTGCAAAAATTTACTTTGATCTTCTAGAAAGCTTAAAAATCCTTGAATTTTGGCAATTCCCCATACTTTGCTTGCCTCTTTTCCCATTCGCGTCTCGTATTTGGGTCTAATTTTTCGCTCATTAAAAACAGTAATGAGGTATCCCATTCGTCGGTAGGTTGATTTAATGCCTTTAACGCGCGCAAATTATTGTTCATGTCGTCAATAAATTGTCGCAATTCGGTGAACGATTCCTTAGCTACTGTCTTGAGTTTACAAAGTGCTCGAACATGATTATATATAAGTGCATTCGAATCTTCGTATCGGTCCGTTAACGATTTCCATGCAATATCATAGTTTACATCTGAAATTCCTAACGACTGAATTACGCGAGCTGCATCCCCTGTCAGTGCTTGATTCAAATAATGAAATTTATCAATATTTGCAATGTCTCTATCGTGAACTATTGCCTTAAAGGAATCACGGAATTTTATCCAATTTTCGAGAGATCCGTTGAAGGTCGGCAACGGCTTTCTTGGTAACTGGTAGCTCGAATCACCAGAACTTGTGATGAGAGAACGCAATTGATGACTCGAACTTGATGATATCTGTTCCATACTTTGTGCATTTGTAGGACGACGCGTGTTAATTTCGATATGTTCCCTAGCTGAGGCCACTAATTCGCAATATCGATTCTCAAATTCAGTGCGTTCTTTTTCTTCTCGTTCTTGAGATTCTACATCTTCATTCTTAGGATCTAACTCTATGCGCGTCTGTACTTCATCGAAGGCATCATACTGCAATTCTAATCTCTCTAATTGTACCTTAAGTACACCTACGCTGTCACTTCTCTTATCAAGGCCATTCCAAAAGGTTGCGAAGCGAGTCATCTTACTCTTTATCACGGACCGTTCGATTTTTAATTGATCAAGGGACTTCACAGACATTTTTAGAGAATATAAGGAAATTTTAAGGAATTGGATTTTAGTGTTGGGAGACTCACCGTTTGTTGCGTACTGCAGATCCGCTTCTAAGTGTTGGCTGTGTCAGAGTCCTTGACACATCTATTAGCCTCAACTGAAGTTGAAAGTCAGCGACGGCTACAGCTGCAGTTGCTTCTTGTAGAATTCAGACTTATTCCTTGGTAAATGCATTTGTCACAAATTCACACTTCAATGTTCATTCAAATTTATATTCAATTCTGAGTGCAAGATTGAAAAACATAAAGTCCAAAGTTCAAATAATAGAAATCTCAATTTAACAGTCCAAATTAAATAGAAATTTTCACCACTTTTGAAATGATACGAAGCACAATGAATTGTGTATCAAAGTCTTGACACTATTACACGTCACACACAAATCACTGCAAATGTAAATTTCTTGATCACCACTCACTGCACTTGCTTAACCAGTATAATCTCACGAGTGCTGTAAAATTATAAAGTTCACAAAGTCCTGAATTAAAGAATATGTTATATATTAATTGAATTAGAAATTAGTCACCAGTCGCAAATAACTAAAACACATTCAATTGCTTATCTACACAAGTCACAGAAGTTATTCACCAAGTCCGTGGTTATATGAAAGTGCACGATAATCATAACTCAACTTGTTCACTGATTTTAACTGAATTCGGCGTCGAAGGACCAATGTTTGCACGAGTAAAGGTGCTATATTAAAAATTGTATCATTCACTTAAAGTTCGTTTATTCAAATCCAGTTATAGACTAAGTTACAAATAAGTGGTTAAACTAAATACTTCAAAATGCAAGAAACAGGCTATGAGTGCAACCCGATCGTAGTCTCGTTACGGATGGTTTTAGACTGCCGCAAAAGTACCTGAGCGGTACCGGCGACACGCAAGTATGGATTCCAATGTTGCCAGAAAGGTAGAAGTGAAGAACATTCAAAATTTGGAAATTCGAAGAAAACTGGCAACCCTGGATTTTACCTGACAAAAATGAGTAAGATCGATTGAAGGCTGTCGGTGCCTTAAGTTCATTGGGGGCGATTATTTTATGGTTTGGATGTGCCGATGGCCGATTGCCCCGTCTTAAAGTTTTCTTCAACGAGGGACCGAAAGATACTAAGTCTATGTCTTAAAACTGTGCATACCATCATAACCATAAACATAAAATTTCAGTCGGCTGTCGGGAAATATTTCTAAAGAGCAGATGTACAATATTGAGGTACAGAAATACAGGCTGCAGAATTCAAGCTTACTTTAAAATGGAAAACATGAGTCACTCTGTCGAACATTCCATGCTCGATATTTGTCGAAAATCGCTCGACCAGCAGAAATATTGAGCAAACTGTTCGTACATCATAAAATGGTGCCTGTAATTAATGAGGATAGCGACGATGATTAATGCAAAACTTTTATAAAGGATGTCCGTTCGACACACTAATCAAAACATCCAGAAACATTAAAAAATACAGCATGTGAACATAAGTAATATTCAGCATTTCAATATTATTCCATGATACCCTAATGAAAAAGAAGTATTGGTGAGTATCGGATCTAATACTTCTTTCGCGAATGAGTATTGGAAATCCTATACTTTTTCGGGGAGAAAGTACTGGATCCAATACTCACCATTACTTCTTCTTAATAAGGGTATCTGCCATCTGTGAAAGTTTTTATTTAAAAAAACTATCGTCCACATCAATTAAAAATCTGAAAGAATTCTGAAAGTTAGTACATGAGATGACCTTTCCTTTATGAAAAATTTGGAACAGTACTCAAAAAATTTTTGAAAAAATTTTTTTTTCGACAATTTGAATTTCTCTCCAAAATTTTAATTTCTTGCCAAAACACTGGAAGTAAATTTTTTTAGGTATATTCTAATTGTTTGTTTTGTATTAATTTTTTTTCAGATTTTTCCATTACAAAAATGTGCCAAAAAAATAAATAACAACCATAAAACACATTTTTAGCCACCATAACTGTGGGGGTGGTGATGGTGGTCCAAAAATCCGGGAACAAGGTTATAATTCCAAGTCCTAGAAAAGGGCTGATTGGAAATCTGGTTCCAGCCAAGGGCATTGTTGACCTGCTTAACGGGCTAGGCCCTTTTAGTATTTTTTAAAACAAATGTAGTAAACAAATTCATTAATCAGGCATTTGTCGACTGAAAAATTCGTTTTATTTGATTTTAACTTTTTTAATTAGGAACTTTATGATAATATCAGCAAAATTCATCATTTTTTTTTCAATTTTGTGATTTTTTCAAACAAATTTATTTTAAAAAATGCATTTTCGGAACATCTGTCTATAGAAAAATTGTTCTTCATTTCATGTTGACCTTTTTAATTGGGAATGATGTTCTAAACAAATTTAATAAACGTGTACATTATTTTGGTTTAGTCTTTTCAGTTTAAGTTTCTCAGAATTTTTCCGTCGACAGATGCCCCAATAATACAGTTTTTAATTAAATATGTTTCAAAAAATCATGAAATTAATCTTTAGATTATAAATTTTGCTAAAATGATAACAAAGCTCCTAATTACACAAATTGACATAGAAAGAAACGAATTTCTCTGTAAAAAAACTGCCTGATTAATACACTTGTACTTTAAATTAGTTAATAATATTAACAATAATAATCTGAAAAGAAATGTCTTCATCATTATATTGTTTTCATCCAAATTTCTTGCAATAGAACTTGAAAGAAACGTAAAATTATGGATAATCGTAGAAAAAATTCTTTCCACAAATAATTTGTTCACAAGAAATTTGTTTGTTTATTATATAATATTGGAACATCGTTAACTAATGTTACTCTAGGAAACTTAGGCGATTTCAACAATGCCACTGTTATTGACGAGCACCGGGAACGTCAAATAGAAGAAATGGCCATTTTTTCGTCATGTTTGTTGGCTTATAAAAAAATTGAAAGCCTTATTTGAAAATCAGGCACGATAACTCTCCTTAAAATCTTATCAATTTTTTTTGAAAATTGTTTGGTCAAAATCAGCCAATATTTGTGTACTGTACGTTATTTTTAACAAAAAAAGTCATTTTTCCCCACTGTGCGGCGTGGAAAATATAAAAATAAGAAGGAGCAAACGATCACGCCACGCGACGGCGCCGAATTCTCAGACGGCTCACAGTGGGAAATCCGGCAAAATTTTGTATCAAAATCGTAGATCTCGGGATCTGAGCAAGTTAGAGCGATGAAATTTTTACGGCAAGTAGGTGAGGGGATAAGGATCAGAGGAAAAATAGTCCGGACACGTAAAAATTTTTTTTGACTTTGATTGAAGGTCGCAAATTTGCGATTATTAAACAAATGTTCACTTTTTCCTTTTTTTGAAGGTTATAAAATTTTTTTTTCAATCACATGAAATAAGTTTTTGGTGTATTTTTTAACGCAGAATACTATGACGCTATTGATTTCTTTATAGAACCCACCGGAAAAATTCTGGGAGTGGATAAACCTTGCAAAAACTGGTTTTTCGTTTATAGTGCTTTCCAGTCAGGTTCTACGGCAAAACCAAGACCACCATCGTGTTCTACGTGAAAAAATACATGGAAAACATGTGTTATATGTTTTAAAATGACGTTATATTCGAGAGAATCGAGAAGATTCTAGAGAAAATCACCTACCCCCGGCTTAGTTAGGTATAGCAAATCATCCGGTCTGATAACCAAACTTATAATTTTATTTTCAAAATGCGATACAAGTTTCCGGTGTATTTTTCACGAAGAGTACGATCGTGTTATGGGTATTATTATAGAATTTATCTGATATGTCCATTTTTTGAGAATATTATTATTAAAATCTATAAAAATCTGTAATGTTACACCTGTAAATTTGTATAACTCAGCAGTATCCGTGTCAATCTTCGTCCTCAGAAACATCACTGAAAAATAAAATCACTGTAAATATTTTAATGAATTAAATTCCAGTATCTACTTGATGCACAAATAGATTCGCCATTAATCTATTAGGAATGATTTGTAAAATATACCTATCTACGATAAATCAGACCAGATAATTTGCTATACCTAACTAAGCCGGGGGTAAGTGATTTTCTCTAGAATCTTCTCGATTCTCTCGAATATAACGTCGTTTTAGAACATGTCACACATGTTTTCCATTTATTTTTTTACGTAGAACACGATGGTGGTCTTGGTTTCGTCGTAGAACCTGAATGGAAAGCACTATAAACGAAAAACAAGTTTTTGCAATGTTTATCCACTCCCAGAATTTTTCCGGTGGGTTCTATAAAAAAAATGAATAGCGTCATCGTATTCTGCGTAAAAAAATACACCGAAAATATACATCATGTGATTGAAACAAAAATTTGTATAACCTTCAAAAAAATCAAAAACTGAAAATTTGTTTAAAAATCGCAAATTTGCGACCTTCTATCAAAGTAAAAAAAATTTGTTAACGTGTCCGGACTATTTTTCCTCTAATCCTCATCCCCTCACCTACTTGCCGTAAAAATTTCATCGCTCTCACTTGCTCCGATCCCGATATCTACGATTTTCACACAAAATTTTGCCGAATTTCCCACTGTGCGGCTGAGATGGCTCAGACAGATTTTTTCTCGTTTCACCAGAAAAATTATTTGCCCAGTAGACCGACAAAATTTAACAGCAGAAAATCAATTACCTAAAACTAACGTTTAAAAACGGCAGTGTATCTCTATTTTCTTGAAAAATCATCCTATTTCACCCATTTTGAGAGCATTCTTGGCTGTGAAGTCTGGGAGTATCGAAACACCAAAAAAATTACGTTTGAAAACATGCATTCACTTTTCGTAGGATATCTTCGAAATTAAATTTTTCCAGTTTCTTTTCAACATTTTTATAAAATTCTCTTATCTTATTCTGTTCCGGAGATATCCTACGAAATGTGAGTGAATTTTTTTAATTCTTTATTTTTTTAGGTGTCCTCGTGTTCCCGGACGATGCTTAATTGTTTTTTGAATTGCATTATGAAATTGCATAACAATTTTTCTTCATTTTTAGACGTGGAATATTACTGTATATTTCTGTATTGAACTATTTTGTTGAAAATTCGTTCTTTTTGTTTGATTTGAATTAATTTTTTCAACTGAAAATTTAAATATTCTATTTTTGTGGGAAAATTGATTGTTTTTATTTGAAAAGTCAAGCATCTGGTTGAAACATCGCGTATTTTGTGGAAAATTCGTTCTTTTCGGTAGAAAATTAACTACTACATTTTTATTTGAGAATTCATAATCTTTTTCATGAAAATTTAATTACTTAGTTCAAACATTCATGTATTCCCGTTGAAGATTCATCATTTTAGTTGAAAATTTATCAGTTCGTTTATAAAATGTTACTATTTTCTTATGAGTTTTTTTTTGTTGAAATTTTTATTAATGAAAATGTAACTATCCCAGTCAAATATTTCATCATTTTAGTTAAAAATTCATCTCTCTGTTTGAAAATGTAACTTTTTTTTTAATCATTTTTTTTTGTGGAAATATTTTTTGGACTAAAAATGTAACTATCCCAGTTGCATATTTCATCATTTTACTTTTAAATTCATCTCTTTAGTTGAACAATCTAACTGAAAATTTAACTATTCAATTTTTAGTTGACAATTTATCTTTTTCTGTCGAAAATACGTTCTTTTTGGTCGAAATTAATTTTCTTGGTTGAGAATTCAACTATTCCAGTTAAAGATTGATCATTTGAGTTAAAAATTTATCTTTTTTGTTCAAAATGAAGCAATTCCAGTTGAAGATTCATAATTTTAGTTGAAAATTCATCAGGTTGGGGTTTTTAACGGTCAATTTAACTTTTTAATGGTTTGTTCAAAATTGATCTTTTTCAGTTCAAAATTCAACTATATAATTAAAAATTGATTTTTTTAGTTGAAAATTCAACTATTTGTTTGGGAATTCATGTATTTTATTGAAAATTTGTATTTGTGGTATAAGACAATTGAAATTCTTGATCGAAAGTTCAATTTATCATCAAAAATTCATCTGTATCGTTGAAAATGCAATATTTGTACTTGTACAATAAAGACGTTCAAGCGGTTTTAATTGAATTTCATATACTACCCACCGACAATGAATATTGTTGCAAACTCTAAAATTGGGCAAAACATGGATCGATGAAATTTTTATTAGCTGATAAACTTAAAAATGATATAATTTGAAAAAAAACAATGAAAAAAAGGATTAGAAAAATCGGTCAACATTCTCAATATTGAAGTTAATCTTCAATAAAATGAAAAATTACCAAAACTCTGAACAGAAATTGACCGGGTTAACCGATTTTCTTCTATCTTCTTTAAATCGCCTCGTCATTATGTAATGAACCTAGTGGGCTAACAATAGGAAGGTCGGTTGAGTTACGAACGACCCCCTGGGTTCAAGTATCGTCGAAAAACTTCACGCTATAATATCGTGCTATGCTCTTCGAATTCTGAGCGCCTGTTTTCGGTTCACCGTGGGTACTTTCCCATGAGCTAAGAACCAAGCCTGAGGAAGCGCCTTAATATAGTCAAGATTTTCCAAAGCCGGTAAACGGGTTTACCACGAGATTGCACGCGAGGAGGAAACCTTCCAATCGTTTGCCGGATGTCCTCCGTGCTTCGTCTTTCCTTTGATTTTCCTTCACCCTCTCCAGCAGCGTCAGTCTCCTTTCCATCCCACTCAAAGTTTTTCTATTCTCGCGTTCATTCCCCCGTAATTATTTTATTGGCACAAATCGATGAATCGCTCATATTTTAAAGTGATTTAACAAGTGAAAAACCCGTTACGTTTCGGTTCCAATACTGAAATTGAGTTGAAAAAATTCGGAGCTCTTGGTGCATCGAATACGAGGGACGCATTGCTTCAAACTTCATAAACGTACACTGAGAATGAAACAATCTTGAATCAAAGAAAATTTACTTAATTCAAAGAAATGATCGTAGTGAATATGTCCTATAAAACATTTCTTCAATACAAAGAAATGGATTCATCTAAACCAAAAGTATGACATTTTTCCAAATTAATATTTCTTCAGTGAAATTGTTAATTTAATCAAAGAATCAAGTTACCAAATTAGAGAAAACAGCGAATTATTTTAAAAGCAATGTCATTCAATATCATTTTGATTATCAATAAGAAGCAATGAGCATTCGACTTTAAATTACGAAAACTATTCGAGCACCCCTTTTCTTTAAGTGGAATAATGACTTTGCTGATAAATTTAAAGAAATTATCCAGTACCCTCCAAATATTAACTCTGCAATGTTGTCGATAGATAACCTTTCAAACAATTTAATTAATGCTATTAAAGAGACAGCGAGAGATCTTAACATGACTGTAAAACCGTCTGGAAAACTGAGTCGTTCGAAGCCATGGTTTGATATACAATGCAGAAAAAGTAGAAGAGAGCTGAAACAAGTACTTGAAAAATGCGAGGAACAAGAATTCAATCCTGATGTTGTGTCGATTTATAAAAACTGTGAAAAAGTACATACAAAATTATTAGATTCCAAGAAGGAATATTACAAAAATTCCTTATTAGATTCTCTGGCGAATTCAATCGATTCAAAACAATTCTGGAAGATAGTAAATAGCTATAATTTTAAACCTTCGTATAAAGATGATATAGATTTAAACACATGGGAACAGTACTTGAAATCTCTCTACGCCGTCCGTGATCCAAATTCTTACTTGATATCGATTTATGATTTCCGAAATCCTTATTAGTCCAGGCATTACGTCGGAAAAATGAGGGAAATTTCGGAAAAATTACTAGAAGTAATGTTTCTAATGAGAAAGTTTCGTTGAGGGGTCCTTTTCAACATATCAAAAATCCTAGAACAGATCAGTCGCCAAACCGGGTTTTTTTTTCGAAAACATTTCCAAAATTTACTTTTGCGTGGACGGATAAGTCCTATTGGATTTTAGAGCAAAATATCCAACAGGAAAAAGAAACAGGATAAAATTATGAGAATATTTGGTTGAAAAAATAATCCGCTATTTTCCATAGGTTTCAAGTTAGGATATAATGAAAAAACCCCCACTTTTTTGGATTTCCAGCGAAAAATCAATAGTTTAAAAAAAGCCCGTGTACCTTTGCACCCGATCACTACACGGAAAAGTGTTCCACAGGTGAGTGAAAGTAGACTCAACTTTCTGTGATTTTAAAACAAGAACAATGTCCTACCTATAATAGGTCATAAGTTATGACCCCGCAAAGTTGGCCATTTTCGCCTGTTTTTACGGGCACAAAAGTGGAGTTCAGTTTTTTTCAAATAAATCAAGTCAGGTTTAGTTTACATTAACAATGCCAGAGGATGAAACAGAGTCTATAAAATTCTGCGTAGATCTAAAAAAAAGTCTTCTAGACCTATTATTTTGAGAATTGCAATGTTTCAAAATTTTCATTTTTTTTTTAATTTTTGACTAAAAACGAGAAAGTTGTGTTTTCTTTCAAATACCTCGTTTCCCGTGCATCCTGCGACAAAGTTTATATGAAACACATGGAAGTGGAGTCAATTTGGCGTAATTTATTTTTAAAAAACTGTCCTAGCCCTAATAGGTCACGAAATATGACCTTGGAAAGTGCACTCTTCCTGCATAGAGGCACCTGAGCGTACCGTAAAGTAGAACTACGCTCATATTTCGAAGATTTTGTCCCAAATAAGTGTATATATTTTGGACAAAGCCCGGATTGCGGGCAAACCTAGGATTGACCGGTCGTTTCGCAGATTGCCGAGCGGTGTCGAGCAATGTACGAAACACTGCTTCACTTCGGGCTTTGCTCGAGGCGTACTTGGTCAATCTGCGGAGTGCCCCTGTCGCAATGGGCAATGTACGGAATGGCAAAACTATTTTTGATTTGTATGTATTTCACTCATCCTGATGCCGATTTAACTTTCTTAACAAAATTCGACCTGTTACAGATCTATTATAGTATATAACCCAGCGGAAAAATTATATGTAGTGAAAAAAATTGGGTATAATTTTCATTCATTTTATTCAAATAATGTTTGAAATGAATTAAAATTATATATAACAAAAAAATAATGAATAAATTTCATGCGAACCCTTAAGCAGATTAAAAAAAAGGTTTGAAATATTATTCCAATATATGTAAACTTTATTTTTCAAATTTTCACTCTTATCTTACAATATTAATTCGTACACGCGTTTTTTCTTCTGATTTAAGAAAGCAAGAAAGATTCTTCACAATTCCGTATTGTTTTTAAATTTAATAATTTCCATAAAAACGTAACGAATACAATTGTGAAGAACTTTTCAAGGAATATAATAAAATTCTGTAAATTAAAATTGAATCAAAATAACGAATATTACCTTATGTTGATTCAAATACAAAAATATGCAAATAACCCAAAAATAAAAAAACTACATTTTTACGTATTATTGTCACTTTTTAGCAATTTCCGTCAACTTTTTCATACAAATAATTACTAATGGACAATTTGAATATTTTCATGACTTTTCAAACAATTTTTAATTGTTTAAACAAATGTAACTTATTTAAACAATTATTTATTCCCAAAAAATGTAAAAAATAATCGTATTTTCTGATTTAAATGTGATATTTTGTCATTGTTTGGAGTAGTGATTCTTTTGAAAAACATGATTAAACATTATTAAAACATTATTTATATAATTTTGATACATATCAATATTTTTTAAATCGTATTATTTGAATTAAAAATAATATTGAATGATTTCGAGGAGTAGCAAATTCTGTTAAAAACGTCGTGTTATTGTTCAAACAATTTTTATTCGTTCAAGCAGTTTTCTATTAAAAAATGTGGATCAATGATATAAAATATTAAACATGGAATTATTTTCGTAAATACATTTTAATATATATTTTTAATATTTATAACGAGTATGAAAATGTAAAAAAGCAATCTGTTGAAACTTGAATCATAATTTGCATTATTGAATGTGCTTTTCTACAATATAATCATGAGAAAGATTGTAAAAATATGAAGAAAGCAATGATAAATACACTTTTATAATTTAAATTTTATCATGACTTTCATGATTTATTTAATAATGCATGAAAGAAGATGTAAACCATCCATACTCAATTTGAAGGAAATTTGAAAAAAAACAATAATTAATTGTATAAACAATAACAGAAAGTTTTAAGCAGAATTTATTACTCCTCGAAATCATTCAATATTATGTTTAATTCAGAAAATACGATTTCAAACATATTTTTGGAAAAGCAATTGTTCAATCAAATTTTATTTGTTTAAACAATTGAAAAATGGTTAATATATTCTTTCTATGTACTATACAGTCAAAAAAATAATTATATGTATTTTATTCAATTAAATTTTTTTTAAGTTATCGAGAAAAACTGCTGAAGCAAATAGAAATTGTTTAAAAAAATCGAAATTTATTAAAAATGAAAAGAAATGTATGAATATTATATAATTATTTAACAAAAAGTAGCATAGGATACCAATTTGAGAAAAAACTGGACATCTCTGGGTCAATTTTTAGAAATTTTGAGAATAAGCAATAAGTAATTTTTTAAATAATTACATAATGTTTTCTAAAAAAATTACTACTCCAAACAATGACAAACTATTACATTTCAATCAGAAAACACGATTATTTTTTACATTTTTTGGGAATAAATAATTGTTCAAATAAGTTACATTAGTTGAAACAATTAAAAATTGTTTAAAAAGTCATGGGGAATATTTAAACTGTCCATTAGTCATATTTCAAACCTTTTTTCTAATCTGATTAAGGGTTCGCATGAAATTGATTAATTATTTTTTTTGTTATAATTATTATATATAATTTTAATTCATTTTAAATATTATTTGTATGAAATAGATTAAAATTATACCTAATTAAGCAGATCGAATCTTGTTGAGAATGTTAAATCGGCATAAGAATGAGCAAAATACATACAAATCAAAAATAGTTTTGCCATTCCGTACATTGTCCATCGCGACAGAGGCACTTCGCAGATTGACCAAGGACGCATTGGCGGTGTGTTGAAAACATCGACATATAGAAATGGACCGATAACCCTGTGGGAAGCTCTGAAATTGGCTTTAGAGAGAGAGAGAGAGAAAACATTTGAGGCCTAGACCTGTCTCTTTCTCGAAAAAGCTAATTGGTAGACTTTGACGAAGCACAGGACCGTGCTTTGTATAGCGAATGCCCCAGTATGTGTTTTGTTTATAATTTGCCTGTCAAAGTTTATTTAATTATAAGTTCATGTAAATTTTAACTAAGAAGATGAATTTTCAACGCAGAAGATTAATTTTCTTTCAGAAAAGACGAATTTTCAACAAGCATTTCAATTTTTAACTATCATTACTTCATATTTATTTCGTTTCTGAAATTTGTTAACTAAGTAGATGAATTTTTTAACTAAGAAAGATCAATGTTTGCCCAAAAATAGAGTGAATACATTTTTATTTCAGAGAATTAATAAGCAATAAAAAAGCGAATTTGCTACAAAACAATTTGATTTTGTACTGAATAGTTGAATTTTCTATCAAATTGTAAAATTTTCAGTGAGTAAAATTAATTTATAACAAAAAGAAAACACAATTTTTCAACTAAAATGATCAATATTCGACCAAAAAAATTAGCTGTCAAGAAAGCAGTCCAAATTTCGAGCGAGGAGTTGAACTGCCACCCTAAAAAGTTGAATTTTCGAAGAAAAATGTAATAGTTGATATTTTTAAAATTACCAATTGAACCAACAAAACGGATTTTCAACAAAATGCTTTAATCATTAACTGAAACAGATTATTTTTAAACCAGGTAGTTGCAGTTTTAACAAACCATTGATTCTCTACTTAAAAAACGATTTTTGAGGAAAATACATCAATCTTCAACCAAATAGTTAAATTTTCTACTAAATTGTTGAATTTTTTTAACTAAAAAAAAATAATCAAATTGTTTGATTTTAAAGCAGAGAGTCCAATTTTCAACCAAGAAGAAAGAATTTTTAACAAAATTTAAGAATTTTCAAAAAAAAATTCAATTTTAAACCAAATATTGAAAATTGTAACCAAAAAGATTAATTCTAAACCAGAAATTTAAGAGCAGACTTTTTAATCGCAAATAAGGAACTTTCAACCAAAAATAGTTGGATCTTCTTATTGGGCTCTATTAGTTTAGTCCGCCTTCAAGTGAAGAAACGGGAAAGGATGGAAATAATTGAATAGAATTTTGATCATTCGTTGACTAGATAATAACATTGTAAATAAACATTGAAGCTTATTTCTAATAATTCTAAAATATAATAAGGTCAGAAAACTGGAAATTTTGGTTGAAAAATTAAGTTAATTTTCCATTGCACACTTTTTTATTTCAGACTACTCATAAGTTTAATCTTTGAAAAATTGGATGAAACCATTTTTCAAATTTGTGACACTTCACTCTATTATTGATCTCCTGAGTCCAGAGCCTAAACATGCTATTTAAATGTATATCTGATAAGTTTTCATAGAAATGTTAAACATAAACCTTTAAACCTTCACTTAATACCTTAAATACTTTAATATTGATGTTTTTATATAAAATTGTTTCTTACAAAAGGATTATTTTCAATCAAATGGTAAGAAGAATTTGAGGTTACCAAGTTCTTCGAATAAGCAAATTTAAACATGATATTTTTCTTGAATGTTTTTAAAATTTTGATTTACCATACCTACACTTTTTTTTAATCTATTATTTATAATTGACTACGAACAAATTAACCATAATGAATATTTAGGCAATGTGCTGGGCATCCGTTTCACTTGACACAGTCCTGGAGTAGAAAGAGACAGATCTAGGCCTCAAATGTTTTCTCTCTCTCTAAAGCCAATTTCAGAGCTTCCCACAGGGTTATCGGTCCATTTCTATATGTCGATGCAAGGACGCCTCGGGCAAAGCCCGAAGTAAAGCAGTGTTTCGTACATTGCCCGACACCGCTCGGGCAATCTGCGAAACGACCGGTCAATCCTAGGTTTGTCCGCACTCCGGGCTTTGCCCACAATATATACATTCCATTGATCATGTATAATAGGTATTTCGACATTGATAAATTTATAAAAATAATATATGTAGATGGTAAAAAATTGTCATACTTCAGACCAAAAGTAGATTTAGATGTTAAAAATCCTTTATTTCTGCCAACGTTTCGAAAACATGAGTCGTTTTCCTCTTCAGGACGTAAATTAAATTTCAAAGTTCGTCAATTATTATAAAATCCTCTTCCTTATCTTATCACTTGTGGAGCTGCATTTATTCCATGAAATTTGGTTTAATTCTTTAAAAAAAAAACTAAATTTGCTTTAAAAACTTCTAAATATTATACTTTTTTTTTAAATTTTAATAATTTATTAGACTTAGTTGAAGAGTCAGACACTCCAACTCATGCCAATCAGGCATGGACTGGAGGAAACACAGGAACTGGCGAGTAAGCTGAGAATGGCCGTAATAACAGCCGATTGCCGGTTTTGTTCGCGCCAACAGAAGTGGGGTGGGCCGCCGGCAAAAAGGCGAGGATAGAGGAAAGGAGGAAGGCAACGCAGAAGAAGAAGACGAGCCAATTTGGGAGCCAGACAGAAGAAGCGGTGAAAACTTCCGCTCCCAAGCTAGGGAAGTGCGAATGGGAGTCCACCCTGAGTCCCATAGAGGCGAATTCTTCCTCAAAGCCTATGAAGAAGATACCGAGTACATGAACTGCTTCGGCTGCGGTGACCTTGACGCCTAAAAGAGGAGAAGAGAAGGAGAAGCCTGCCACTGACTGAAAGCAGGTCAAGCCAACAAGGCGAGCTCACCTTGAGGCGGTCCTCATCAGACCGGCCGAAGGCTCGAGCTACGCGGATTTCCCCAGGGACCTCAAGCAAAATGTGAAGCCGAACACCAGGTGTCAGGCCAACCCGAAACGGAGAGGTCCTTGTGGAGGTAGGGCCGAAGGCGGATGGCAGAGCCAAATTGTCGGCGGCCATCAAAAAGGCGGTCGGTGCTGAGGGTCGCGTGTGCGAGCTCGTCCGCCGCATCGAGTCCGAGGTCCTGGACCTCGACACTACCACCGATGCGGGAGAAGTAGAGGCCACCGTTCGTAAACACTACAATGAAGCAGCAAGCGGAGAAATAAAGGTCTTTATGACGAAGAAGGCCTTCAGAGGTAATCTAAAGGTCTTCGTCGAGATGAGGGAGGAGCTTGCCGCAAGGCTTCTCCGCACGGGACACCTCAAGGTAGGATGGGTGTCCTGTCGCGTGCGGAAGAAGACGGAGGCCTTGAGGTGTTACCGCTGCCTAGGCTTTGGCCACATGGCAGCGGGCTGCAGGGGTCCAGACAGAACGAAGGCATGTTGGAGGTGCGGCAAGGAGGGTCATAGGGCTGCGGGGTGCGAAGGCACTCCTCAGTGCTACCTCTGCGCCGCAGAAGACGACAAGCCCCGGACAGATCAAGTGCCTGGGACGAGGAGGTGCAGGGTACTCCGAGAGGCGACCTCGTTGAGCCAATATTGAAAGCCGAAGCACGGCTTATTGGCCTCACCCCCATGTCCTTGAAGTATTGCGAAAGCGGTTCCGAGGACATGGGTTGGCAGAAAGAGGAGGTGAGTTTAGTGGCGCCCTGGGTTAACGACTATAATGCCGTCATGCCCGTAATGCCCACCGTCACCTCGTGAAGGTGCCCTGGTCGCAAGTACAAGCAAAAAAATATATATTCATATGACAAAATTTCTTTAGTAGTAAAATCAGACGAAATGACACACTTCGAGGAAGCAGTAGCTTCTAGATCCATGGATGTGGACCTTTACGGTTTCTGATGTTTTTCCGCCGCTTACTCAAAACTTGTAGGTGTATGAGCAAAACGGACAACGGACTCGAAATTGGGGCGTCAAATTACACTGAAATCATGCGTAAAGCACTCATAAGAATACTTTCTAAGATTTACCAACGTCTATAAATGTGATTTTCAGCGTTTTTTCACGGTTTTTCGCGATTTACTCAAAATTTTGAGAGTGTACGGGCAAAACGGACACCAAATTCGGACACAAAAAAGTAATTTTATTTGATTTAAAATGTGACATATATTTTTCATCAATAAACAAAATTCTTTTTCAATCATTTTTTGTAACAATATCTTTTCATCAATTTGTAATCAAATGAAATTAATTTTTCGTTAGAAAAGTACTCAAAAAGTACTCAAAAGTGGCTATAGCAAGATTTTGTTATAAACAATTATCAATAAAAAATATTTGTTTTTTGATAAAAAAACATATCACACATTTTCAATTAATTAGAGTCACTTTTTTGCCACGAAAGCACTAAAAAAAGGCCGAAAAGTAATCACAAGTGGTGATAGCAAGCTTTTGTTATAAACAATTATTTATTTATCAATGACGAAATACCTTTTATACGTGATAAATGAAATGTATACACTTATTTGGGACGAAAACTTCGAAATATGAGCGTAGTTCTACTTTAGGGTACGCTCAGGTTCCTCTATGCAGGAAGAGTGCACTTTCCAAGATCATATCTCGTGACCTATTAGGGCTAAAACAGTTTTTTTGTTGTTGAAATTACGCTAAATTGACTCCACTTCCATGTGTTTCCATGTATTTCAAAAAAACACAACTTTCTCGTTTTTAGTCAAAAATTAAAAAAAAAATGAAATTTTTGAAACATTGCAATTCCCAAAATAATAGGTCTAGAAGACTTTCTTTTTTTTAGATCTACGAAGAATTTTATAGACTCTATTTCATCTTCTGGCATTGTTAGTGTACACTAAACCTGACTTGATTTATTTCGAAAAAACTGAACTACACTTTTTTGCCCGTAAAAACCGGCAAAAATGGCCAACTTTGAAGGGTCATAACTTACGACCTATTACAGGTAGAACATTGTTCTTTTTTTGAAATCACGGAAAATTGAGTCTACTTTCACTCACCTGTGGAACACTTTTCTGTGTAGTGATCAGGTGCAAAGGTACACGTTTTTTTTTTTTTTTGAAAACTAGTGATTTTTCGCTGAA
Organism: Andricus quercusramuli; assembly: GCA_932178445.1. Taxonomy (NCBI): domain Eukaryota; kingdom Metazoa; phylum Arthropoda; class Insecta; order Hymenoptera; family Cynipidae; genus Andricus; species Andricus quercusramuli. The sequence goes on from CAKNXH010055633.1 coordinate 50,864, forward strand.
AATCCAAAAAAGTGGGGTTTTTTCATTATATCCTAACTCGAAACCTATGAAAGATAGCGGATTATTTTTGCAACAAAATTTTCTCATAATTTTATACTCTTCCTTTTTTCTGTTGGATATTTTGCTCTAAAATTCAATAGGAATCATCCGTCCACGCAAAAGTAAAATTTGGAAATGTTTTCGAAAAAAAACCGGTTTGGCAACTGATCTGTTCTAGCATTTTTGATATGTTAAAAAGGACCTCTCAACGAAACTTTCTCATTAAAAACATTCTTTTGGTAATTTTTCGGGAAAAAAACTACCAGATGCCTGGACTATATCTTGACTCACACATAACTCTTAATGAAATTATTTCAAGCTTGAAACAGTCAAAAAATGGTAAGGCCCCTGGTTTGGATGATATTAGCTACGACTTTTTGAGGAATTTTCCCGGCAATCTGATACTTTACTTAAACTCGTTATTTAATAAAATAATTGATGAAGAAAAGGTTCCAATATCGTGGTCTCAAACATTTCTTAGAATGATACATAAGAAAGGGGATGTCACTATTCCTGCTAACTACCGTCCTATTGTCTCAGTTAACTGTGTTACAAAGATCTTTACGCAGATTCTTTCCAAAAGATTTACAGCTTGGGCTGAAGACTTGCAACTACTTCCAGAGTGGCAGGCAGGTTTCAGGAGGGGGAGAGGTTTCACAGATCAGATCTTTACCCTTAACGCAATGATTCAAAATCGCCTGAGACTGAACAGAGGCAAACTTTTTGTACTCAATGTTGACTTTAAAGCAGCCTTTCCCTCAGTTAGTTATAATATCTTATGGGACAAATTAATCTCGAAAGGTTGTGGGTCAAAATTTATTAGATTGGTAATAGATTTCTACTCTAAAGCTAATATTGCAATCAAGGGATTGTTGGATTATATTGCTTATTCTTGTTGGAAATATTGCTCTTGGCTTACGCCGACGATTTGGCTTTCTTTGCGGTCTCCCTGGTTGGAATACGTAAGATTCTTGAAGGATTATTAGAGAACTGTAGGATAAATGAGCTCGAAGTCAACATAGAAAAAAAAGAAAATACTGATCTACAGAAAGGGAGGCCATGGTCATGACAAAAAATACGCACCTTTTATGTATGGAACCTCCGATATTGATATTGTCAAAAGTTATATCTACCTGGGCACCCCATTCACCCAATCTGCACTTTTCGTCAGGGCAAAAGATGAAGCTGTTCGTAAATCTAACCTCGCTGTAGGATCAACGATTTCTCTGATTCACAAATTAAAACTTAAGTCATGGTACCCTATTGTTCGTATTTTTGATAGTCTTGTATCCAGCATTTTAATGTACGGTGCCCATATATTGAGTCACAGGTATTTAGATTTTATAGAAAAAGTTCAAACCACTTTTTATAAGAGAATCTTGCATGTTCCACAAAATACTGCTGGATGTGTGTGTTCTATCAAAAAAATGATTATGTTTGCTGGTAAATTTTACGAATGAGTATTATAATTAATTATATACTTCAAGTTTTTTAAATTCTCATCATAATGAGAAGGTATTGGTTTTATGTGAAAAATGACTTTCGCGGATTCCATCAAATGTCGACGTTTTGAGACCCCCTGAGTCAGAAAAAATAGTTTTTACGTCGGTGTCTGTCTGTCGTTGTCGTTGTAGTCTGTAAACACGATAACATTGGAAAAATTCATCCGATTGGATTGCCCCTTGGCACACTTCACAAGAGTATGAAAAGAAAGGACGAGTTCGTCAGCCAGCTATTTTGGACAAAATTTCGAAAAGTTAGAGCATTTTTGAAATTTTTGTGACCATTTTTTTTCGAAATTTGAAATTTTTATTCACGGCTCTTCATAGCACATGGAAATTTGAACAATTTATCATGATGACTTTTTTCGATAAAAGTAAAATTGTCAAAGCTATAGCATTTTCAAAATCCCCCAAAAAAAAACAACGAAAATTAACATCTTGAGCCAAACAACGCACGATATGAAAAAAAAGTCAAAACAAAAGAAGTGTGTTTTTTTGCATGCCTCACAATGTTATCATAACGACTTTTTGAATTTTCTTGAAAAATTGAAAACTCACATTTTTATTGCACAAAAAATAATGAAAAATCAAAAAATTTCATTTTACGGCCAAACTATGCAAGTTACGACAAATGATGATCGAAAAAAAATTATGCACTCAAAAATGATCTACAAACTTGTTATTGGTCACTTTTTGATAGGATGTGTAGTTTTTTGTATTATTTGTAAAAATTACAGTAACAGTGAAAACATCAGCCCGATAAGTGGGCACATTCTCATCAAAACTTTGCTTATTTATTTTCTTTTTCATCTCGTGTGTGTTTTTTCAAAATATCTCATTGTTTTCATGTTCTCAATACTATTTCTAACCATTAAAACAATAAAATAACTATCATTAATGCTCACGGTACTTGAAAATTTGTATTTTTACATTCTCATCCAGAGAAGGTATTAGATTTGTGTAAGATTTGACTCCCCCCCCCCCGGTTTTTGTCAAATGTCCATTTTTCAATGATCGTTTTAAAATTTATCACATACATTTTCTAAAACGACTTAGATACTTTTTTTCTCCCCTTTGCAGGTAATTGGAAAAAATCTTTCAAATTGTATGATTTATTAGAAAGATAGGTAAGTATACGCTTAAGTAATGGAATTTCCTTGTTCATTTGATATCAAATACAAATAGAACATAATCTATCAAATAGAACTATCAAATTGAACATAACATATAGTCGTTGCGAAGCGGGACGAACAAATCTCGCGCCGCAAGCGCGCTCAAACTTTTGCGTTTCTATTATACGATGAACAGAAACGAGCGTGGAGCGCGAGGTTTACATGATTTTGAAAGCAAATATCGAGCGCGAAGCGCGAGTGTCTTGATGAGAATGCGTTCCTTAAGGTCGATAGAACCTTAAGTAAATTATTTCTTCTTTTTATGTAAAACTGACATAATTAAACCAAAGGCAAGTCATAACGATGAAGTTTACTACAAGAGTATTAGCCCGCGAAGCGCGCAATAGCAAGCACACGATGTACGAAAACCTAGAGGAACTAAGCTTAAAGCGTCAGGCAAATGTGTCCGAGCGCGTAGCACGAGGTGAACACATTATCGAGCGCGAAGCGCGAGATAAACATATCATCGAGCGCGAAGCGCGCTATGAGAATGTGCCCGCGAGGCAGGCAGATTTTTTTTATTTGCTCTCGTTGTAAGTACGGCTTATATCCTCTGGGGTAACGTTTACCATCGACCTTAATTTTAGTTTTTGTTTTTATTTATTAGAATAATAGTTAGTTCCAGGATACAACTGTAACCTATTTGTATGAATCAGATGATTCTCAAACAAATAAAGCACTACTACTATAAAAAAATGAAGCTCAAAATTGAATAAATATTTCGCACATAAAGAAATGGTTTGGTTGCCCTAACTGAATTATGTTTCGTTGGCAGTATTTAGGGTCATGCGCACTAGTGCATCACGGTGGCCTTTAAAAAAGTTAAATGCTATTTTCAGGTACCCCAAAGTTATGAATAGATGATTGTTTTAAATGCTTCTGGGAAACCATTTTTCATGAAATTAAAATATTTCCCTGAGCGGATTTTTTTTTGCCTGGAAAAACCTATTTGAAGTACTAAAAAGCAGCCAAATACTATTTTCAAGTTAATAGGACCATATCATTACGTTTATAAAAAGGATTTATATGTAAATCAGAATTACTAACGAGAATTTAATCTACAAATAAACAAAAGAAACGATTTTTTGAAATTTATATCAATATATTTATGAATATTTCATCAAAAAATTCGTATACATAAGTTCAAGTTTCAACATTAATTTCTTATAAAAACTATAGTAAGTATAATATACATAGTATTTTAATGTTATTGTAGAATACATAATGTGTAATACACAATATACAATAATATATAATAGCTATATAGTAAATGTATTATAATGAAATGTGCCTACTGATATATTCATGTATAGCTTTAAGTGAACGTTCTGCGTAGATAAAATTTGACTTTTTCCCTTTATACATTTTCCATATTTTTTTTGCAGTCTGCATGAGAAGATTCTACGGCTTGTTGCGAGTAAAATCCTAAGCATTGAAATATTATGTATTATTATTATCTATTTTATTTTATTATATTTATATATATATATTATATTTTATATATTTATTTTATTATATTTATATATATATTATATTTTATATATTTATTTTATTATATTATATATTATATTATTATGCATTATATATTATTATACTTACTATAGTTTTTATATGAAATTAATATTGAAACTTGAACATTATGTATACGAATTTTTTGATGAAATATTCATAAATATATTGATATGAATTTCAAAAAATCGCTTCCTTTGTTTATTTGTTAATTAAATTCTCGTTAGTAATTCTTATTTACATATAACTCCTTTATGTAAACGTAATCATATGGTCTTATTAACTTTAAAGTAGTATTTTACTGCTTTTTAGTATTTCAAATAGGTTTTTCCATGCAAAAAAAAATCCGCTCAGGGAAATATTTTAATTTCATCAAAAATGGTTCCCCAGAAGCATTCAAAACAATCTCCTATTCATAACTTTGGGGTACCTGAAAATAGCATTTAACTTTTTTGAAGGCCACCGTGGCATTTGTCTTCACCGAAAATCAAGATATATTATAGAATATCAAATTATACATGTATTATCATCAAAAAATTTGATTTTTTACGTTCACATTCATGAGAGTGTAATGTAGTCATCCGTATTTTCGATATATAGTTTTTAACGGATCTTTACGTTTTGGCACTTACAGAGCCCGAAAATCATAACATTTTGTCGGTGTCTCTCTGTCTGTATATCTGTCTGTCTTTATGTATGCATGTATGTATGTATGTATGTTTGTCTGCTTGCATAATAAAGTCAGCCTTTGATACATTCTTGAGGGTCCCAAAATGAAGGGAAAGTTCCTCAACCAGATAATTCCGACCAAAATTGAAAAATTTAGGGAATTTCAAAATTGAAAAGAAAAGAGGGACCCCAAAATCAGCCCCTTTTTTGCGCCCAACGCAGTTTTTGAAGGAAAGAACATAAATTGACGCAACAAAGCTCAAAATAATCGTCAGTGTATGATGTAACCGAGTTTGTCATTAGTTTGTTCTTGGTCATGAAGTACTTTCCAACTCCTGATAGGGGTAGATGTTTGATTTTCAAGGTTTAAAATGGTGCTAAGTAAGTAGAATCAACGTAGTTATTATACACGTACACTAACTGATTTTATCTATAGACAAAAAAATAATTCAAAAATATTGTGTACACGTTCTTGTTTATAACGTATTTTCCAGTCCCTCATAGGGGTAGTTTTCCAGTGTTAAGAGGGGCTGGAACCATAAATTGACAAACCCGGTTACAGCATGCATTGGCTATTATGTTGAGGATTGTTGCGTCAATTTATGTTCTTTCCTTCGAAAACTATGCTGGGCACAAAAAAAGCGTCGGATTTTCGGCTTATTTTGGGGTCCCTCTTTCTTCCGGAATTTTACGAAACATGTTGTGAAAGTTTTTTGCTGTTACATGTTTCGTAAAATTACGAAACAGTTCGTAACTTTCAGTAGCGCTAGTCGAATCGTCTTTCAGTTACATGTTTCGTAAGAATCTGAAATTTGTTTGTAAGTTTCAGTAACAGTAACTTAAAACTTCAAGGGTAATACATTTTTTTCGGTTAATTATAATTTTAATTCATATACATTGTGTATTTATTAAAATTATAATCAACCGAAAGTCACACTTGTTTAGTTTAGGACTTTCCGCAGGCAGGTTGCCTGCCACTGCCGGCAAGCGATGCATGAAGAGGCCTTTAGTAGCATAGGAAAGTAACACGAAAGGAACAAAGGGACGAAATTATAGATGAAACATAACCTCCTGCCTGTCACAACATCCAAAGGAAACTTATTATGGTATTATGGGCACGAAGAAATAGTTTTCGGGAAAAAATATTTAATTATACCTTCAAGATTATTTCCGTACGCCAGGGCTCACCACTTTCAGACTTTCAGTAGGTGCTGACTGCCACGACAAGTGTATGACTGCCACTAATTTTTTCTGTTATTTTTTTTCTACGCTTTCCAGGAATCCTGGAAAGAGTTACGGTCGTTACGGGCAGGGTTCGTTGCGGCTCATTGTTCACACCTAAGGGTATGATTTTTTCTACTCGAATTTACAATCCATTTCATTTTTTCATTTCAAACTGTAATTTATCGTGAAGGATTAGGGACGAGTCGAAGGACATGTTCGACGAAAATTGTAAAGGGTCAATTTGACCTAGTCTCGTGACTGCCATTGACAGTCTTTGCAGTCAATGACTGCCTTCTGGAGAGCCCTGCCATACGCAAACTGTTCTTCTTCGCTGGGCAGTGGCAGTATCTTCGTGCCAAAGTTGGGATCACCGTTGGTAGGCCAAATAGGCGGGTTTTCTATAAAACAGTCGCATTTTAAACCCGAAAATGTGAATTTCCGACAAAAATTTTAATCAAAAAGAAATATTTCAATTTGCACTAAAATGATAAATGTTCTAACAGAAAAATTGATTTTCAACAAACAACAATCATTATCTACCGAATAGTTCAATTTTTTACTTAAATTTTTGACCAAATCGTTAAACTTTTTACCAAAAATATGAATTTGCAACAAAGAAATTCATTTCCATACCAATAGTTGAATTTAAAACTAAAACAATCGCTTCTAAACCAAAAATAAAATAGGTACATTTGCAATTCAAGAATTGATCTACACCAGAAAAAAATAATTTTCAACAAAATAGTTAAACTTTTTAACCAAAGAGAGGGATCTTCAACTATTAACATTGATTGCTACATAGGAACTTGTAACTTCCAACGAAGTAGTTGTATTTTCGATCAGGAAGATTTAATTGCCAGAAAATATAGATAAATTCAAAGCAAAATGCATAATTTTTCAAGATAAATAAGTGGAATTTTTGAAGAAACACGATCAACTGTTACATACTAAAAATGAAAAAGCTCAGTTGCGAGGAAACAATTTAATGTAAAAAAATTGAAGATTTTTGAACAAAACATGTTCAACCATTAATTAATAAAATGAATTTTGAACAAAATAATTGAACTTTTGGCTGGAACATTCGACTAATTGGTTTTTAGTTGAACTTCAATTGTTTTCTTGGGAAATTTGACCATTTCATTAAACATTCATCTTTATAGGTTGAAAACTTAACTGTTCAACATAAACATTGAACTATTTTCTTTCAATTCCAATAACTTTTCTGAAAATGGAACTATTTTCTCAACAAACATATATGAATTCTCAAGGAGAAATATAATACTGGAAATATTTAAACCAAAAATGTTTTAATTGGAAATCATAAACAGTAAAATTCATCCAAGAACGACCAATTATTAACAAAATATACTTAAATCTTCAAAAGAAACAGATTAATGTTTACCCAAAGAGTTCCATTTTCAATAAAAAAGATGGAATTTCTACCAAAGAAGATACATACCAGAAAACGAATTTTCAACAAAATAATGTACTTGTAAACCATATAGATGAATTTTGAGATAGTAGTTGAAATTTTAACCAAGTGTTTGAATTGTTAACCTTAAAAGATGAATTCTCAACAAAAATAGTCCTAGTTGATATTTAAACTGATAAAGATTTAATGGTGCATCAAACGCAGTTCAATTCAACCAAGAAAAACAAATTTTCAACAATATACATGAATTTTATGTACCCAAATTCTATGCCCATTTTCTCGGTGAGGAGCTGGTGAGGAGCTGAAAAGCTTCTCACTCAGGGCGGAGATTCGAATAGCTTCCAGTTTTGCTGAGAGTTCTCTCGGCATCTCGTGAGAACACCTTACCTCCAATATCAGATATCGCGCATTGCGGCGTTTAGACTTGAGAGGGTTGGGCGTAACGCACTACCCGATTCGGGTAGTGTTTCTAGGTGGATAGTTTCTTATAGTAAATAACTACAAGTGTGGTCTCACCACACCCACGACACGCCAACAGCACGTAGTTAGTAGTATTCCCGGACGGTATTCCCATCCAAGTACCAACCGCGCCCAACACTGCTTAACTTCAGTGATCGAACGAGAACTGGTTTTTTCTGCGTCGTATGGCCGTTGGCATAAAACTTCATAAAATTTCATTTTCTCAAGTCCGGGGTTCAGACCATGTTTATTATATGTTTTGGGGGTCGCTGAATCTGAATACGAAGTCTAAAAAGACCCAACACGTCAGATTCGGATTCGACGAGTCCAAAAACATATAATTAACATGGTCTGACCCCCAGAAATGGAAAAAAAAATTACGAGGTCTTATGAGGTTATGTAAGCACCCTGACGTGCCAAGGTTTCTTGGACCTCGGATTCGGATTCCGCGACCCCAAAAACGTCTAATAAACATGGTCTGACCCCCGGACTTGAAAACAAATTTTTTGATGAGGTTATGTCAGAACCCTGACGTGCTGGGTTTTTTTGGACTTTGGATTCGGATTCCGCGACCCCAAAAACATATAATATACATGGCCTGACCCCCGGACTTGAAAATAAATTTTTTAATGAGGTTATGTCAGAACCCTGACGTGCTGGGTTTTTTTGGACCTCGGATTCGGATTCAGCGACCCAAAAAACATATAGTCAAAATGGTCTGACCTCCAGGCCCGAAAAACGATTTTTTTGTGTGGCTGTGTAATTTTAAAAAGAAATTTCTTCATTATTGTATTGTTTTCATCCAAATTTCTTGCAATAGAATAATAGATAGTAATAGATAATAATAATAATAGATAATAATAATAATAGATAATAATAATAGATAATCGTAGAAAAAATTCTTTCAACAAATTATTTTGTTTTAAGAAATTGGGTTGTTCATCACATAATATGGAAACATTGTTAACTAATGTTACTTAATGAAACTTGGGCAATTTCAACAATTTTCCCGTCATTGACGAGTACTGGGAACGTCAAATAGAAAAAATGGCCATTTTTGAGTCATATTTGTTTATTCATAAAAAAATGTTAAGCCTAATTTAAAAATCAGGCTCGACAACTCTCTTAGAAATCTTATGAGTTTTTTTTCTTTTAATTTTTGTTGTACAAATTGTTCAATATTTGTGGGCTGTACGTAATTTTGAACCAAAAAAGTATTTTCTTTCTCACTGCGCGCCTCCCCGCCACCGCCGAGAAGCGAAGAATAGAAGAAGAAATAGAAGAATAGAAGAATAGAAGCCGTCTCGCTGTCCGCCGCCGATCAAAATTGCTCAAATCGCCGCCACCAGTCAAAAGTCTGTCGGCGCAGCCCTCTATCAAAACCCCTACCCCTTTTCAACGCATCGTGGTGGGTGGGCAGAGCCCCCTGTAGCTGATCACAGAAATAATTGTAGTCAATCCCCCACCCCTTTCCAACCTACTTTGGGGGGGTAGAAGGCACTCCTTAGAATGATCACAGAAATAATGTTCGGCAAACCACTACCCCTTTCCAACGCCTCATGAGAGGCAGTAAGGCACTCTGTTTCAGGGTCATAAAAATGATTTTGGTCAAACTTCTGCCCCTTTCCAACGTATCGTGGGGGACAGCAAGACACCCCTGTCACTGATCACAGAAATAATGGTAGTCAATCCTCTACCTCTTTCCAACGAACTTTGGGGGGCAGACGGCACTGCTGAGACTAGTCACAGAAATAATGTTCGGCAAACAACAACCCCTCTTCAACGTAACATGGTGAGCGGAAAGGCACCCCTGCAACTGATCACAGAAATAATGTTTGTCAAACCCCTACCCCTTTACAACGTCTCGTGGAGGTGGGAAGGCACCCCTGTGTCTTGTCGCGTCTCAAGGGGGGCAGTGAGGCACCCCTGTGACTAGTCACAGAAATAATGGTAGTTAATCCTCTACTTCTTTCCAAGGAAAGGCACCCCTGTAACTGATCACAGAAATAATTTTTGTCCAACCTCTACCCCTTTCCAACGTATCGTGGGGGGCAGCAAGACACCCCTGTTACCTGATCACAGAAATAATGGTAGTCAATCCTGCACCCGCTTCCAACGTACTTTGGGGGGCAGGAAGACATCCCTGTAACCGCAGACTTTATCGAAAAAGTGAAAAAAGTCATCGAGTTATTGGAAGACTATCTAGGAACATCAGTTTTCGAATTTGTATTCAGCAGATTTTGACAAAGTTCTAGACAAGCATTCAATTTTTCATGAAAAGTCCTTCAGGTTCCTCAAGGTTTGGAATACAATAACTCTAGCACAGAAACGAATAACTGATTTATAAGTTTCCGAAGAATTCGTTGACTGTCTTCTACATATCTATATATTCACAATGTACAGTCACATTGGATGCTTGTATTAACACGTTGTGACGCTCAGGTGAAGTGGTATATGTATAAGTCTGAACGGAGTCGCCGTCACCCGCAATGAACAAATTATCTTTCGAAAAATTCCAGATTATTGCAGTTGTTTATTAAATTTTTTTATTAAATTAACAATAATAACACAGTCACACAAAAAAATCGTTTTTCGGGCCGGTAGGTCAGACCATCTTCACATTTTGGGTCGCTGAATCCGAATCCGAGGTCCACAAAACCCTAGCACGTAGGGGTTCAGACATAACCTCATAATGTATAACATTAAGCCATTTCCCTTTCGGGGTATGCGTGACACTACCCGATTCGGGTAGTGCTTCTAGGTGGATAGTTTCTTGTAGTAAATAACTACAACCGTGGGCTCACCACACACAGGACACGCCAACAGCACGTAGTTAGTAGTATTCCCGGACGGTCAACCCTCCAAGTACTAACCGCGCCCAACACTGCTTAACTTCAGTGATCGAACGAGAACTGGTTTTTTCAGCGTGGTATGGCCGTTGGCATAATACCTCATAAAATTTCATTTTCTCAAGTCCGGGGTTCAGACCATGTTTATTATATGTTTTGGGGGTCGCTGAATCTGAATACGAGGTCTAAAAAAACCCAACACGTCAGATTCGGATTCAACGAGTCCAGAAACATATAATTAACATGGGCTGACCCCCAGACATGGAAAAAAAATTACGAGGTCTTAGTAGGTTATGAAAGCACCCTGACGTGCCAGGGTTTTTTGGACCTCGGATTCGGATTTAGCGACAACAAGAACTTATAATAAAGATGGTCTGGCACCCGGACTTGGAACACATTTTTTTATGAGGTTATTTCAGAACCCTGACGTGCTGGGGTTTTTTTGGACCTCGGATTCGGATTCAGCGACCCAAAAAACATATAGTCCAAATGGTCTGACCTCCGGGCCCGAAAAACGATTTTTTGTGTGTGGCTGTATAATTTTAAAAAGAAATTCCTTTATCATTATATTGTTTTTATCCAAATTTCTCGCAATAGAACTTAAAAAAAAGTAAAATTATCGATAGTCGTAGAAAACATTCTTTCAACAAATCATGTTGTTATAAGAAATTGGGTTGTTCATCACATAATATGGAAAAATTGTTAACTAATGTTACTTAATGAAACTTGGGCAATTTCAACAATTTTCCCGTCATTGACGAGTACTGGGAACGTTAAATAGAAAAAATGGCAATTTTTGAGTCATATTTGTTTATTCATAAAAAAATGTTAAGCCTAATTTAAAAATCAGGCTCGACAGCTCTCTTAGAAATCTTATAAGTTTTTTTCTTTTGATTTTTGTTCTACAAATCGGTCAATATTTGTGGGCTGTACGTTATTTTGAACCAAAAAAGTAATTTTTTTCTCACTGTGCGCCTTTCCGCCTCCGCTGAAAAGCGAAGAAGGCGGCGCGCCGTCTCGCTGTCCGCCACCGATCAAAATGGCTCAAATCGCCGCCACCGGTCAAAAGTCTGTCGGCGCAGCCCTCTATCAAAACCACTGATATATATAATACACTGGATGCAGGATTCAATGGAACGATCTGTGCCTACTTGAAGGCTTCCGAGCCGCCATTTATCAGGGTTGTTTTGGTTCGGGATCATTCGGGACAGATCGGAATATGCGGGAGATTCAAATTTAATTTGGAAGATAACTCAAAAATAGTAATAAAATCATGTAAAACTTAATAAAAAGTAATTACATAAATAAAAATAATCGAACAGTATAAAAAAAAGAAAGTCGATGGTATTTTAAATTGGCGGAATACACATTCATAGGTTATGTCACTAGTGTCACAAGTGTCAAACGAATAATAATGGTTTAAACAATTGCAAATTATTTACAAACAAGAAGAAAATATTCTGTGACTAATTTGAAAAAAAAAACAATTTTCAATATTTTTCTAATAAGTTTTGAGTACTTAGATGTGTAATAATAATGATAAGTGTCATAATAATGAATTTTTCATAATAAAATTTCAATTTTCAATATTCTTCTTCATGAAATATAATTCGCCTAATTCTAAATGTAGATGCGTAGCATAATTGCGACACAATGTGTTCTTTCAGAGAACTGATATCGGTCCGCATCGGTATTTTATAAACAAAGCTTGACTAAGCAGGCAAAGGAGAGAATGCGTTTTAGGAAATAAAATAGTTTGAAGAATGAATCAATAAATTTTTTGAATGTTCAAAATTATATAATTTCTAAATGATTTTAGGTTGAAACACTACAATGAAAGGATTTTACATTGTTATTGAAACATTCAAATTCAAAAATGTCACTTGTAAATTAAAAATTGAAAAAAAACGAAAATTTTTAAGTTTGCATTCAGCACTCTGGAATTTTAATGATTCGAGGCTTTTTATTTTAAATAATTCCATTTCAATCTGTTTATTTTTCAATATTTCATTTTTACTTTCTTATATTCAATTTATTATTGCAGATATAGCGAACCTCAAAGTGTGTACAGAGTTCTTTCAGAGAAATTTGTAAGTGTTCAAAATTATATCATTTTCAAACTATTTGAACTTAAAAGCAGTACAATTTAGTGATTATAAGTTTTTCTTGAGAAATATAAATTGAAAAATGTCATTTACAAATTAAAAATTATAAAAAATGAAACAATGCAAATTTTAAAGTTTACATTCAGCACCTTGAAATTCGAACGATTCGAGGTTTGTTTTATTTTAAATAATTCAATTTTATTTAGTTTATTTTCCAATGTTTGATTCATAATTTCTTATTCTAAATGAACAGTCAAATATTGTTAAATATTGAAACAAAAATTTTTTAAATAAAAATTTTCAAATTGAATGCTTAAAAAATGGAGTATTTTAGAATGCAATAATATTTGAATAGGATTTGAAATTGAATAAAAGCATTTAATTATGAATACATTAATCACAATGTTTTTGAAAAATGAAAAAAGATTTTGAAGTTTCATTCGGATGCAAACATTTAATCTATTACCAAGGCTTTCGAAATAAAATAGTTCAATTTTTAACGTAAAAATCTATAAATTATTTAATTATGAACAGATTCATAATCGGCTTATAAAATCAATTTTATTATCATTATATTGTTACGAGTCGAACTATAGTTCAATTTTAAAAATAGATAATTAATTTATATTTACTGTTTATCAACTGAACATTTTTCTTGTTCTCTTTTTTTGTCAAAGTTAACCCGTGCCCCCGAGCCTTTGAAATTAACATGGGGGTTTAAATGGGAAAAGCTTGATTAAAAAAAAAAAAAAATGGAAGAAAGAGCTACTTGTTATAAACTTTTTGTGAATTAAAGTATTAAAACCTCTTAACGTATGCTCAAAGAATAATTTCCACCCAGTAAGTTTTAATTTTGACTCCCCACCCCTTTCGAGCCATTGTTATTATGCTTGGAAAGTGACCCAAAAACTGCAAAATAGCAGTTTCCTATTAAATTCATACTAAAAACGGTATTCTTTGGATTTTTTAACAAGTATTATTTTTAATTGTCAAGGGACCAGTTTCCAAGTATTTTGTGAATAATTTTTAATTACTCAAACAATTATTATTTATTTAAGAATTATATTTTTCTTAAAATCGTGGAAAATTATTGTTTTCGGGATATAAGTGATAGATTTTAATTTTACAGAAATGGAATATACATACCTACATTGGATAGTTTATAAGAGAATGTAATACACTACTATGCAAAAGTTTCTAGACCTATATTTTTCAATACTTTATAAAAGCACTCTAGTTTTAAAAATATTCAACTCTAAATTTACTTCCAATTACTACACGAAATCTGATAAAATTATACGCCTAATGGTCTTCAATTGAAATCAATATATTAATTTTATTATATTATTTATTTTATTATTATTATCTTAATTATTTAAGTGACTTCATAAGATATTTCTATAATTTTTCCTTCGATGCAATAGAAACCTAAGATTAATTTAAAGAACTTATCAATTTCGAATTTATTGATATTTTCCAGAAACATTAACATTTGACGTTTTTTCAAACAATTTCTAATAAAATTAACACATACTGGCTTTTATGCCCATAAAACGAGTACTTTTATCACCTTTTATGCAATAATTGAGAGAAAATCTACAATTTATTATTATTAAAACTAGAGTAGTTTTTCAACCTATGGGAAAATAGATGTCCAGAAACTTTTGCACGACATTACATATAAGAGAAATGAATTTTTATACTCCTACATGCGCGTTAGTTATTATTTGTTTTATGTAAGATTTAGATTTCAGTTAACGTTTACCGAAGATGTTTACACATAAATCTGTCTTGGATCGTAGTTTAGGACGCACGTGATGTTTTTTTACAATATATATTTCTATCTTACATATTTATACCTCATACTTTTTTCTATGTTCACTTTTATTGAACATTAACTCAAAGTCCGTATTCGTGAATTGCATAATATTATTGGCATAATATTAATATGACTAATTATTTCACTTAAGCACGTACCATAAGAGTTTTATTCTTTTGCTCTTTCTAATCATTATTATTTATATTATAATTTGAATTCATTTTGTAATTATAATATACATCAGTCATATATTTACAATTTCACACCACTTTTTTTATCCACAGAAAAATTATTTTGTACAAATTGGTAGATCGTAAAGCTTCCATTAAGGGTTTTGACAATTCTAACGTATACCGATTTTTAGGATATCACAATTATTATATTGTTCAATTATAAAAACTTCAAAGTTTCATTATAACTTTCAAGAGAAAAAAAAATCAATATTCTAAACCACGTGTTTGCAAAATGTGTATTCCACCAATCTAATATACCATCGACTTTTCTTTTTTTGTACTGTTTGATTATTTTTATTTATTTAATTACTTTTTATTAAGTTTTATTTAGTTTCCTAGTTTTAGTCGAATCGCTTATTGATAATAAACTAAATTTTACATGATTTTATTAATATTTTTGAGTTTTTTTCCATATTAAATTTGAATCTCCTGCATATCCCGATCCGTCCCGAATGATCCCGAACCAAAACAACCCTGATAAATGGCGGCTCCGAGGCCTTCAAGTAGGCACACACGTTTTCCATTGAATCCTGCATCCAGTGTATTATATATATCAGTGATAAAAACCCCTACACCTTTTCAACGCATCGTGGTGGGCGGGCAGAGCCCCCTGTAGCTGATCACAGAAAGAATGGTAGTCAATCCCCCACCCCTTTCCAACGTACTTTGGGGGGTGGAAGGCTCTCCTTAGAATGATCACAGAAATAATGTTCGGCAAACCACTACCCCTTTCCAACGCCTCATGAGAGGCAGTAAGGCGCTCTGTTTCTGGTCATAAAAATGATTTTGGTCAAACTTCTGCCCCTTTCCAACGTGTCGTGGGGGGTAGCAAGACATCCCTGTAACTGATCAAAGAAATAATGTTAGTCAAACCCCTACAGTTTTCCAAAGTCTCGAGGAGGCGCACAGTGAGTTTTTTTTACAAAATTTTGAAACCATGAGATCAGTAATATCTTTACACACAAACCCTAACACGCAAACCTCAAACCCAGGAACCTCAAACCGACGAACCTCAAACCCATGAACCTCAAACCCCCAAAACCATAAACCTACAAACCTGGAAGCCACAAACCTCAAACGCACAAACCTCAAACCCACAAAAATGATACCGCAAACCCACAAACCTCAAACACCCTAACCCATAAACCCACAAGCCTCAAACCCAAAAACCTCAAGCGCATAAATCTCAAATCCGCAAACTTAAAACCCCCAAGCCCATAAACCTGCAAACCTCAAACTCACAAATCTTGAAACCTAAAACCCCAAACCACAATCCTCAAACACATAAGCCTAAAACCACAAATCCTCAAACATACAAGGTTAAAACCACAGACCTCACACCCGCAAACCTCAAAGCCACAAACCCGTGAACCATCAAACCCGTGAACCATGAAACCTCAAATCCACAAACATAAAACCCTCAAGCCCATAAAAGTTTGAGTTCTGTGGGTTTACGGGTTTGGTGGTTCGAGGTTTGTTGTTTTGAGGTTCGTGGGTTTGAGCTTTGATGTTTGTGGTATAATTTTTGTGGGCTAGAGGATTGAGGTTTGTGCGTTTTAGGTTTGTGGGTTTGAAGTATGTAGGTGTAAAGTTTGTGGATTTACGGGTTTGGGGGTTTGAGGTATGTTGGTTTGAGATTTGTGGGTTTAAGGTATAATTTTTATGGGTTTCAGGTTTGAGGTTTGTGCGTTTGAGGTTTGTGAGTTTGAAGTTTGTGGGTTTAAGAGTTTGGCGTCTCGTGGGCGCGGTGAGCACCCCTGTGATTGATCGCAATATGATATGGGTAAAACCCCTACATCTGTTCAGCATCTGGTGAGGGCAGCAAGGAACTCCCGTGTCTGGTCGCAAAAATCCTGTTGCTCATGCACCTACCCATTTCCGACGTATCGTCGGGGGTAGGAAGGCACCCCTGTGACTAGTCACAGAAGTAATGTTGGTCAAACCGCTACCTCTTTCCAACGTCTTGTGGAGGCGGGAAGGCACCCATGTAACTGTTGGCAAACGTAATGTTGGTCAAAACCCTACCCCTGTCCAACGTTTTGTGGGGGCTGCAAGGGACTCCTGGGACTGGTCGCGAAATTAATGTTGGTCAAGGACCTACTCATTTCCAATGTATCGAGGGGGCGGGGCAGGAAGGCACCCCCGGAACAAGTCACAAAAATAATATCGGTCAAACCCCTACCCCTTTCCAACGTCACGTGTGGGATAGAAACACACCCCCATCTCTGGTCACAAAAATAATGTTGGGCAAACCCCTACCCCTTTCCAGCGTATCCTGTCGGGCAACTAGGCACCCCTGTGTTTGGTGCGCCAAAATTATTTTGGTTAAACCTCTACCCTTTTCCAACTTATCGCGGGGGTCTGGAAGGGACCCCTGCGACTGGTAGTCGAAATAATGTTGACCACATCCCCTACCCCTTTGCAACGTATGGTGGTGGGCAGAAAGGCACCCCTGTAACTGGTCACAAATATAATATTGGTCAAAATCCACCCCTTCTCATCCTCTCATTAGGGACAGCTAGGCACCCCTGTTTCAGGACACAAAAATAATTTTGGCCAAACCCCTACACCTTTCCAACGCATCGTGTTGGGCGGGAAGGAACCCCTGTATCTGCTCACAGATATAATAATAGTCAAACCTCAACTCATTTTCATCATCTCGTAGTGTCGGAAGTGCCCCCCTGTGACGGTTCGCTAAAATAACGTTGGTCACAAACAGACCCCCTGTCCAACCTCTTGTGGAGACGGGAAGGCACCCCTGTGACTAGTCGAAAAAATAACGTTGGTCAAGCTCAGCCTCCTGTTCAACGTTTTGTGGGGGGCAGCAAGGCAGTCCTGGAACTGGTTACAGTAATAATGTAAGTCAACCCTCTACCCCTTTTCAATGTATCGTGCTGGGCGGTAAGGCACTCCTGTAACTGATTACAGAAGTAATGCTGGTCGAACCGCTACTCCTTTCCAACGTCTCGTGGGGTGGGAAGGCACGCCTGTAACTGGTCACAGAAATAATGTTAGTCAAACACCTACCCCTTTCCAACATTTTGTAGGGTCGTAAAAATACCCCTGCGACTGTTCGCAAAAATAATGTTGGTCAAAAACACTACCGGATTCCAACGTACCGTGATGAACTGGAAGGCACCCCTGTAACCGATCACAGAAATAATGCTTGTGAACCGCCTACCCCTCCTCAAAGTCTTGTAGAGGCGGAACGCACCTCTGTGGCTGGTCACGAACATAATTTTTGTCACACTGCTACCACTTTCCAACGTATCGTGGGAATGGGGACGAGAAGGCACTCCTGAAACTGGTAACAGAAATAATGTTTGTCAAACCCCTACACTGAGAAACTGTAGGTTAGAAGAATTACTAAAACGGATAGCAAATGGGGGCAAAATGCTTAAATTTCGACATTTTAATACATAAATAATAAGTTATGCTATTTTTATAAGAAGATTTCCTATTTGGTAATAGCAATCCTTACTATTTTCTGTAGTAAAATCCGATGTAGGAAAAATTAGTAGAGAAATTAATAAATTGTACAAAAAAAATAAAAGTAATAAGTATTTTAAATAACATAATATACTGAATATGTAGAAGAAATTACTATTGTCTGTAGGAACACGATGTGTATTATGGACATTTCCTACTTTTTGTGACAAAGGTTAATACCAATTATTAAATTTGGTTCCAAATATTACTAACTGATTTAGCAGGAAGTATCGAG
>CAKNXH010055634.1:0-51370 GCA_932178445.1 Andricus quercusramuli
TTATATGAGCGTATTATTTTCGTCTTAATTTGTTCAAATTTGTGCAAACAAAACCAACCCCTAAAAACTACCCCCTATGCCGCCAACACTATGGCGGGGCCAGCGAAACGTTTCGCTAGCCCCGACATTATCCAAAATCAACTTTATATGAGCGAATTATTTTCGTCTCAATTTGTTCAAATTTGTGCAACCAAAACCAACCCCTAAAAACTACCCCCTATGCGGAAAACACTATGGCGGGGCCAGCGAAACGTCTCGCTGGCCCCGACATTATCCAAAATCAACTTTATATGAGCGTATTATTTTCGTCTTAATTTGTTCAAATTTGTGCAACCAAAACCAACCTCTCAAAACTATCCCCTATGCGGCCAACACTATGACGGGGCCAGCGAAACGTTTCGCTGGTCCCGACATTATCCAAAATTAACTTTATACAAGCGTATTATTTTCGTGTTCATTTGTTCAAATTTGTGCAACCAACTTCAATCCCTAAAAACTATCCCTTTTGCGGCAAACAATATGGTGTGGCCAGGGAAACGTTTCGCTGGCACCGATATTGTCAAAAATCAACTTTATATGTGCGTATTATTTCCGTCATCATTTGTTCAAATTTGTGCAAGCAACTCCAGCCCCTAAAAACTACCCCTTATGTAACGAATACTTTGGCGGGGCCAGAGAAACGTCTCGCTGGCCCCGACATTATCCAAAATTAACTTTATATGAGCGTATTATTTTCGTCTCAATTTGTTCAAATTTGTGCAACCAAACCAACCCCTAAAAACTACCCCCTATGCGGCCAACAATATCGCGGGGCCAGGGAAACGTTTCGCTGGCACGGATATTGTCAAAAATCAACTTTATATGAGCGTATTATTTGCGTCTTCATTTGTTCAAATTTGTGCAACCAAATAAAACCCCAAAAATTACCCCCTATGCGGCAAGCACTATGGCGGGGCCAGCGAAACGTTTCGCGGGCCCCGACATTATCCAAAATCAATTTTATATGAGCGTATCATTTCCGCCTTCATTTGTTCAAATGTGTGCAAGCAACTCCAGCCCCTAAAAACTACCCCTTATGTAAGAAATAATTTGGCGGGGCCAGAGAAACGTTTCGCTGGCCCCGGCATTATCCAAAATTAACCTTATATGAGCGTATTATTTTCATCTCAATTCGTTAAAATTTGCGCAACCAAAACCAACCCCTAGAAACTACCCTCTATGCGGCCAACAATATCGTGGGGCCAGGGAAACGTTTCGCTGGCACATATATTGTCAAAAATCAACCTTATATGAGCGTATTATTTCCGTCTTCATTTGTTCAAATTTGCGCAACCAAATAAAACCCCTAAAAACTACCCCCTATGCGGCAAGCACTATGGCGGGGCCAGCGAAACGTTTCGCGGGCCCCGACATTATCCAAAATCAATTTTATATGAGCGTATTATTTTCATCTTAATTTGCTTAAATTTGTGCAACCAAATACAACCCCTAAAAACTACCCCTTCTGCAGAAACATTATGGGGGGCCAGGGAAACGTTCCGCTGGCACCGATATTGTCAAAAATCAACTTTATATCTGCGTATTATTTCCGTCTTCATTTGTTCAAATTTGTGCAAGCATATCCAGCCCCTAAAAACTACCCTTATGTAAGAAATACTTTTGCGGGGCCAGAGAAACGTTTCCCTGGCCATAGGGTTTGCCGCATAGGGGGTAGTTTTTAGGGGCTGGATTTGGTTGCACAAATTTGTACAAATTAGGACGAAAATAATACGCTCATATAAAGTTGATTTTGCATAATGTCGGGGCCAGCGAAACGTTTCGCTGGTCCCGCCATATTGTTCGCCGTATTTGGGTAGTTATTAGGGGTTGTATTTGGTTGCACAAATTCGAATAAATTAAGACGAAAATAATACGCTTATATAAAGTTGATTTTGGATAATGTCGGGGCCAGCGAAGCGTTTCGCTGGCCGCACCATAGTGTTTGCCGTATAGGGGATAGTTTTTAGGGGTCGAAGTTGGTTGTACAAATTTGAACAAATTAAGACGAAAATAAGACGCTCATATAAAGTTAATTTTGGGTTATTTCGGGGCCAGCAAAACGTTTCTCTGGCCCCACCATATTGTTTGCCGTATTGGGGTAGTTATTAGGGGTTGTATTTGGTTGCACAAATTTGAACAAATTAAGACGAAAATAATACGCTTATATAAAGTTCATTTTGGATAATGTCGGGGCCAGCGAAACTCTTCGCTGGTCCGACCATAGTGTTTGCTGCTTAGAGGGTAGTTTCTAGGGGTTGGATTTGGTTGCACAAATTTGAACAAATTGAGACAAAGTAATACGCTCATATAGAGTTGATTTTTGACAACATCGGTGCTAGCGAAACGTTTCCCTGGCCCCGCCATAATTTTTGCCGCAAAAGGGGTAGTTTTTAGGGGTTGAAGTTGGTTGCACAAATTTGAACAAATGAAGGCGGAAATAATACGCTCATATAAAGTTGATTTTGTATAATGTCGGGCCCAGCGAAACGTTTCCCTGGCCCCGCCATAATGCTTGCCGCAAAAGGGGTAGTTTTTTGGGGTTGAAGTTGGTTGCACAAATTTAAAAAAATGAAGGCGGAAATAATACGCTCACATAAAGTTGACTTCGGATATTTGCGGGGTCAGCCAAACGTTTCGCTGGCCCCGCCATAGTGTTTGCCGCATAGGGGGTAGTTTTTAGGGGTTGGATTTGGTTGCACAGATTTGAATAAATTAGGACGAAGATAATTCCCTCATATAAAGTTAATTTTGGATAATGTCGGGGCCAGCGAAACGTTTCGCTGGCCCTGCCATATTGTTTGCCGTATTGGGGTAGCGTTTAGGGGTTGGATTTGGTTGCACAAATTTGAACAAATTGAAACAAAGTAATACGCTCATATAGAGTTGATTTTTGACAATATCGGTGCCAGCGAAACGTTTCCCTGGCCCCGCCATAATGTTTGCCGCAAAAGCGGTAGTTTTTAGGGGTTGAAGTTGGTTGCACAAATTTGAACAAATGAAGGCGGAAATAATACGCTCATATAAAGTTGATTTTGCATAATGTCGGGGCCAGCGAAACGTTTCGCTGGTCCCGCCATATTGTTTGCCGTATTGGGGGTAGTTTTTAGGGGTTGAAGCTGGTTGCACAAATTTGAACAAGTTAAGACGAAAATAATACGCTCATATAAAGTTGATTTTGGATAATGTCGGGGGCAGCGAAACGTTTCGCTGACCCCGCCATATTGTTCGCCGTATTTGGGTAGTTATTAGGGGTTGTATTTGGTTGCACAAATTCGAATAAATTAAGACGAAAATAACACGCTTATATAAAGTTGATTTTGGATAATGTCGGGGCCAGCGAAACTCTTCGCTGGTCCGACCATAGTGTTTGCTGCTTAGAGGGTAGTTTCTAGGGGTTGGATTTGGTTGCACAAATTTGAACAAATTAAGACGAAAATAATACGCTCATATAAAGTTAATTTTGGATTATTTCGGGGCCAGCAAAACGTTTCTCTGGCCCCACCATATTGTTCGCCGTATTGGGGTAGTTATTAGGGGTTGTATTTGGTTGCACAAATTTGAACAAATTAAGACGAAAATAATACGCTTATATAAAGTTCATTTTGGATAATGTCGGGGCCAGCGAAACTCTTCGCTGGTCCGACCATAGTGTTTGCTGCTTAGAGGGTAGTTTCTAGGGGTTGGATTTGGTTGCACAAATTTGAACAAATTGAAACAAAGTAATACGCTCATATAGAGTTGATTTTTGACAATATCGGTGCCAGCGAAACGTTTCCCTGGCCCCGCCATAATGTTTGCCGCAAAAGCGGTAGTTTTTAGGGGTTGAAGTTGGTTGCACAAATTTGAACAAATGAAGGCGGAAATAATACGCTCATATAAAGTTGATTTTGGATAATGTCGGGGCCAGCGAAACGTTTCGCTGGCCCCGCCATATTGTTTGCCGTATTGGGGTAGTTTTTAGGGGTCGGATTTTGTTGCACAAATTTGAACAAATGAAGAGAAAATACTACGCTCATATAAAGTTGAGTTTTGACAATATCGGTGCGAGCGACACGTTTCCCTGGCCCCGCCATAATGTTTGCCGCAAAAGAGGATAGTTTTTAGGTGTTGGTTTTTGTTGCACAAATTTGAACAAATTAAGACGAAAATAATACGCTCATATAAAGTTGATTTTGGATAATGTCGGGGCCAGCGAAACGTTTCGCTGGCCCCGCCAGTGTTGTTTTGAGTCATTTGGTACTTTCAGTGTTGCACAAATTCTAATTTTGGTTGAACAAATTTGAACAAATTCTGCACTAAATATTGGGCCCAGAAAAAGTGGAATTTGCGTGGGTGGTGGGGCCAGCGAAATGGTCCTCCTGGGACCAACTGCTACCCAGAAAAATTACACTGGCTCCACAAGAAGCTCTTTATTAGTAGATATGGTATAAGCTGCGACAACTACTTCGATGGTAAAAGTAAATAACGAGTTTAGTGCGGCAACAAGTCGCCGTTAATAATCCTACGTAGGTTATGTTAGTAACAATAGTAATTCTAGTTTCAACTAATGAAGTAGTAACATTTACCACCAATTTATTTGCTAAGAAATAGAAGTAGTAAAATCTACAAGTTTTCCTCCTTGGCGATATTGGCAGAACTGAAACCTGAGCAGTGCTGCCAACATTCGCCGCGAAATATCGCGTTATGTTTTCAATTGTTGCCATTTTTATCTTAGCCTTTTTGTGAATTGTTCAGTAGTGAAGACCATGAAGACTATCGTATCGATCTAAATTTCTTAATCGACGAAAATGGATTGTTGAAAATATGATTGTTACAACTTTAGTTATTCTATTTTTCAGATTTTTATTTTGTGAGTGAAAGTGTTGCTAAATATTCATTATTTGATATATAAAACGACACTTCATTACTTTCTAGTTGTATAATTCAGGCGCGGATCCAGAGGGGGGGCCACGGCGGCTTGGCCCCCCCCCAAAGCCCAGACCCGAATTTTTCAAATAAGATAATTGAAGTTTACTATCCCACCAAAAAGAAACTAATTCGGGAGGATTGCGGCGAGTTAACATGCTTAAATTCGCCCGAATTCTGCTTTCTGATTCGTTGAACGAACTGAGCCAGCGCGAATTAAATGCTTGTCAATTTGCCTTAATTCGTGGTCAAGGTAATTTCGAAAAAAATTAATAAAAATTGCATGCATCGAGTCTCGAACCAGCGATCCCAAGTGTGTAAGTCCAGAGGACAACACTGAGCTACAGAAAACATTAATATATATTAACAACAAATCCTATATGCGCCCACGCTTGAGTTATACCTTAAGAATTCGATTGAATAGACCAGTTTTTAAGTGTATTCGCGCTGCGAATTCTGGCGAATCGGAGCTTGACTTACAGTCTAGCGGATTAAAATGAATTGGCCGACACTGAAATTGTTGACACTTTCAAATGAATAAGGTCCCCTAAAATATTTTCGCTGAATTCAGACGAATAGGATATTTTAAGACTATATTACTCTGCACGAATTTACACACATAAAAAGCAAGAAAATTGCCATCACGATTATTGGGACTAAGGTCACGATTACTGGGATGTCTACCTTAACTGCATAAATTAAAAAATGGGAAAATTAGTGTAATTAAAAAAAAAACTAAAACATAAGGTGTCAAAATACTTTTAAAAAGAAGTCAAAAACTTCGGAGAAAGCTTACTATTTTGAAATTTATCCATATTTTTAAAAACATTAAAATGTATTTGCTATATTGAACAGAAATTTCACAGAAAAAACAAAGTGTGAATCTAACGCTAATTTCAGGGTACCATTTCCCTTCAAAAAAAATTAGTCTTGGTAGTGTGAATGGTACCACTACAAAAGGTATCGTTTCCCTTGGATTTGGGGTATGCAAAGTCACCTGTAGTCAATTTTTTTTACAGTTTTTGCGGCAAAAACAATAAGTGATAGTTTCGTAGCCCAACTCCGAGCGAGATGGAACCCCATATTAAAATTAGGTGTAGCAAAATTTATCCCAGAGTTTTTATTGTGTTAATTTAAAAACTTCAATGTCCGGGAAACCAGGAGATGATCAGAATTTTTTGAGAGCGGGAAATAACAGTGAATTTATTTTTTGACCGGTATTTTTACAAGTTTTTCAAAGAAAAACCTATCCAATCATTTGAAATATCACAAATTTCATGTCACAAGATATATAATGCAATTCAACATAAGTTTCATTTCAACTTCTTTTTAAATGCTAAGTTCAGTTGTTAACTTTTTCAATTATGAAATCATTCAGTTTGCAATGTGGAATTCGAAAATCTTTTACGATCCAAATTTTCCATTTTACATCTTTATTTTTGAGGGTACATTTTGAACTAAAAGAATGTTGAAATGCAGTTTTGAAGACTTACACAATACACGATTAATATCTTTCGAAACTGAAAATTTTCGACAAAAAATGTTTTAAGTTGATCAACTGTAAATATAAATTGAGTAATGATTTAAAAAATTAAACTGTAGTTCGTGTATTCGCAATTGAACAATAATTGATTGATTTTATAGCACGATTCTGAATCTGATGAAATTAAACAATTTACAGATTTTGACGTTAAAAATTGAACTGTTTCAATTCGAAAGCCGTAGTAGTTAACAAAATGTAAACTTCCGATTGAAATTTTATAAATTATCTGCTGTTTCAGTCTCAAATATACCATTTTTAACGACTTCAATTATGAAAATTATTAATTAAAAAAAAAGAACAATTTTTTAATAGTCAGCAAAGTTTGACTGTTTATTTAAAATGAACAATTATAAATGAAATACTGAAATCCGAACAATTTGAAACTGAATTGTTTGAAACAGAAAGCCTTGAATCGTTAAAATTTCGGAGAGCTGAACGTTACAATGTTAATTTTAATTGTTCTAATTGAAAATTTTGTATTTGGAAGTGAAAATGTTGAATATTGATGTGTAAAGAACAAATAAAAATGTATCCATTCAGAAAAAATTCGAGTAAGTTGAGGAGATATATTTAGAAGTTTTTAAATAAAATTTTGAAGCTTTTAAGGATTTTGTAAGGTCTTAAGATAATACAAATATTGTTTTAAGATTCGTGCGAAAATTTTCGAATGATTTATTTTAAAAAATTAATTTCAACAGAATATTTAAAAATATTTTGAAACGGACGCGAATTTTGATGAACAAATAAAAATTGAACAGTTATAAATTTGGAAAAAATTGATTTTCTAGTAAAAAAAAAACATATTTTTAAGAGAACGTTTTAAAAGATTTCAAAACAAATTTGAATGTATAAATAACAATTGAATAATCATTCATTCAAAGCGATTTAAACTTAAAATAATTCAACTTCTAATTTAAAAAGTGTTCAATTGAAAAAAATTATAATTTTTCAATTTTTAATTTTTCCAGGATTTCAACCGGGAATATGAATATCGCAAAGAGTGGAAATATACGCCTAAATTTTGCTCTTTAAAAATAATCGTTTTATAGTTTATGCTTGATTTAGAAAATTGTATGAGTATTTTATACTTGTTAAATAATGATTATACCATGACATGCAAGACACAGCTTGTAAATATAAAAACATGGTTTTTATTGAAACATTTGTTTATTATGTTTATAAGATTTGTGAATAATATATTTATATAATTTTTATTAAACATTCAAAGCAAATAAATAACTTTAAAATGATTATTACCTTCTCCCCCTCCCCCTTAAGAGTGGAGGGGAAGGGGAATTATTGGATGGCCCCCCCTAAAGCCCTTCTCTGGATCCGCGCCTGGTATAATTATTTTATTACTCTCAAAATTACTGTTTCTTACTACTGCAAGTCTGTACTTTTAAATATTAAAATTATAGTAGTTTTTCACTAACATCCCAATGGGCATGTGGGTCTATTTTGACATGACGTCTTATCAGGACTTCCTGTGCCCACTGATGAGATGTTATAGTAAAATCTACTATAATTTCAGTATTGAGAAGTACTACCTTCGAACTAGTCTACGAACCAGTAACTTTAATAGTAAAACTTTTTAGTTTTAATATAGTAATGACTACTAATTTAACTAGTGACACTCACTAATTTTAATAGTGAGGACTACTATTTTAAATAGTTAAACTTACTAATTGTAATAATGAGGATTAATACTTCAAATAGTGCGATCAACTAGTTTGTTGGTAAGACTAACTAATTTAATAGTAAGACTTCCTAATTGAAGTAGTAAGTACAACTCCCTGAAAATAGTATGTACCATTGAAAGTTGTCACCACAGCAAGTAAAGTAGTAAGGACAATTACTACCAATCTTGCGAATAAAAGCAGTAGCTCCAACTTTTTACACCTTTCCGGAAGTTTTTATGTGGGGGTTTCGAAAAAAATAGTCGATTTTTTTGAACCATCCTAATATAAATAAATAAATATATATATATATATATATATATATATATATATATATATATGTGTGTGTGTGTGTGTGTGTGTGTGTGTGTGTTCATCATAGTATATACAGACATAGGTGATGGGTTGAAGGTCTAAGATAAAATAAAAGTTTACTCTCGAGCAAAATTGTTTCTGAATTGAGGCCGAAAATGTAAGATCAGAAAAATTATCGAATAAAAAGTGAAATTTTCAGTCTGAAGAAAAATTAAAAAGTTACTCCCAAAATATTGAGTTTATAAATTGGGGGAAAAAGAGTTCTACTAGAAAAAGTTGACTAATTCTGATAATTTAAAAGTTGTAATTGGGCTTTCGTTGACTTTTGAGTTATAACGAGATTAAAAATGATACAGCCAGAATTAGACAAAGGACCTGGAGAGACCGGATTTACCGATACTGCTATGGGGCATTCGATTTCAACGAAACGATAACATTGGACCTGGATGACACGTGAGAATAATGGAAACTACGTGGTTATGTGCGGCGCTGCTATGGTGAAGTGTAGTGTAGTGTAGCGAAGCCGAGACATACGAAACGCGCGCGCGCATAATCCCATCACTTTCATTCAGTCCTTCTATGTATTACTTTTGCTCCGCCAGCTGATACTCGGCAGGATTATACTTTCGAAAAGGTCACCAAAGAATATTGACTTGATACTTGACCTGTCGGTTTCTTTGAGACCCTAGTTGAACGCACTAAAAGGCTTTTTGGCGCAGATCAAACTAAATGAAATTATTTAAAAAATTTACTTATTTTTAAATCTCGAAAAATATTGATTTTGGAAAAAAATGTTGCTCACAAAAGTATCAGATCTCGTCAAAACACATATTTTTTATGCTTATACATCCTTTCTAAAATCAATATTTTTCTAGGAAAATGACAAAAATTAATTTTCAAATTTTTTTTGCGTTGGAAAAGGGGTTCGGCGTGATTGAGTGGAGAGGGTGTGGTTCATATCCAATCACGCCGACCCGCTTTTCCAACGGCTAAAAAAACCACGCGTCCTAATCTTGGGCATTTTAAATGGCCCACACCCCTTCCCATCACTCATGCCGACCCCTTTTCCATCGCCCCAAAGAAACCACGCATTCTAGTGGTGCCCGTGTGGAAATAATTCCTGGCTGACTGGAATGATCCTAGCGCCAGTACTGGATTATTCGTGGCTGTCTATTTACGCCAGACTAGCTCGATGATCTTTTGGCGCTATCTATACTTACTAGATAGCAAATTCCATCACGCAGTTCTGTTCAGACCCACTAATGTCGCTAGCTAGAATTCAAAATCGTATCAATATAGAAATTCTGTCTAAAATCTAGCTTGATTCTAGAAAGTAGCACTATTTGGACTTAGAAAAAGCAGGCATCAACGAGCAACTTGAAGTTTCACCAATCATGCGAACGTTGCTACAGTGCACTAATCGAAAGAAATAGAAATAATTAAATTACCCATGTTGTCAGTGCTGTACTGTGTTGTCATTGCAGAATTTGTAATTTAATTCATCATTAGGTAAGTATTTCATTTATAAATATTGTTTTAGATCATTATTAATTATGAATCAAACTGATTTATTTATACATGTGTAAGATTATACAGCTTATAGTTGTTACAATCCTCGAAATTGGTAGAATTATTTCCTAGCCTCAAAGAAATATTAAATTTACAATCTAGGTTGCATCCAGGTCTGCTAGATTTGGCTGGATTCGCTAGAACGCGTCAGTACAGCCGGCTTAGACAGCGGCTGGTCGATTGGAGCGTTACATTTGCGCACCGCCCCAACACAGTTACACGAGATAGCGCCAGTATAGACTCGTGGCGGTCTAGACTGGAACGGCCTAGCGCCATGAATTATTTCCACACGGGTGGTCATTTTCTTGCAACAGATAATCTGAAAATACATTTTTGTCATTTTTTCGAAAAATATTAATTTTAGAAAAAAAGCATAAACGTAAAAAATATGTGTATTGACGAAAGCTTCAACTTTTGCAAACAACAATTTTATCCAAAATCAATGATTTTCGAGATTGTGAAAAAAAACTAATCTGGAAAAAAAGTAAAAATGATTAATAACTTCATTTGTATTGATCTGCGCCGAAAATCCTTTCAGTGCATAAAACTAGGGTCTCAAAGGAACCCCTAGGCCAAGTATCAAGTCAATATTCTTGGGTGAACGATAATAAATTTAAGTATCGTTTCTGACCGCAAAGCAAAAAGTAAGGTGGAAGAAACCTTATAAAAGTGGCTTTTTCTATAAAAGAAAGATTTAGCATTTTAGGCTGAAATTTGGTGGGAACTTCTGTGCTGAAAAAAATGGCAAATAGTTTTATTTGCGGTAATTTCTTTGAAAAGGGAAGTATTTTATTATTTTACTATATACTGGAACTTGAGTATAATCAGTCAGAATGTACTGCGTTCCGAGAATTGATGGCGCGTTTTCATGATAAAAGGAGCCGCTGGGACGAAAGGGTGGATGTGTTCAGTCAAGCGTGACAAACAGCCTGAGGGCAGCACTCTCAGCGCGTTGGTTGTATCAGGTTGCGTCGTACGTCTAAATCTAACAAATCGTTTATGCGGCCTTGACTCTTTACATTTGGATGGTCTGCATTCAATTTGAAGGATACTGCAGGTAATGACCCAAACCGGAATTAAATCCAAGTTTCAGTATATTTAAAAACATTTAGGAGAAGGAATATGGTCAAAAGAGGGTTAAAAAAAAAGGTAAGGCAATAAAAAAAAAGAAGGAGAAGATGTGAAACAAGTAAAGAGAGTCAGTTATATAGTTTTGAATTACTAATATTTTTATCACTATATTAAGAATGAGATTTCGAACAAATCCTTTTAACATAATATGTATTGGATTTTTTGAGAATTTATGGTGGAAAAATCTTATTCTCGGTAAAAATGCTGCTTATCTGCTCCCGTACTGCAACGCTTCAGTTCTTCTTCACTTCGAGAAACGAACTATGTTCGTAATCGAATTCTCCGCTCCGGCTGACAACATCACAGTCAAGGAGAAGGAAAAGGAGGAGAGGTGTCAGATTGTGTATTTTTTCCAGCTTGCGGGTTTTTTTCTCAGACATATAAACGTCACTCTGACATCCACTAATGTCCAATTTCTCTCAGATTGTGTAATAATGCCCAGACGGGTAAAATACAACAACTTCTTCCAGTTCGATCATTTCTCGGGGATATCACTAATTGTGGGTGTGCGAACGTTTCTTTTTTCTGTACCTAGAATATTTGGTTGAAACGATAGTCTTCATGATCGGTACTCTCGGAGGTGCGAAGCTATTACTGTAGTTCGTAACTTCGAAGCTATACCCGTGTACCAAAAACATGCCGAGGTTCTTGCAATATGGATGCAGAGAGCTGACATTCCTGGGCCAATTTGTGTCCTTAAGACACATGAGGGTTTTTGCGGTCCGTCATTGTAATTCCATCGTACCCTGTGGCCACCAACCTGACAGTGCTAAGACGTGGTCGTAGGTGTAATATACCGCGGTTGTACTCTGAGCCAGTCTTATTTTCCTGGATGACAGTCCTTTCCCTTTAATCGTTTAACGTACGCTCGGTGTGTTTATAGACAGCAATTATTTGATGATTGATGACGTATACAGACTAGAAAAGATCAAAGGAAAACACCCGGTTATTGTGAAATTTATTGGGGTTCGTTGGGTCAAAATTATATTCTCAAGAATCTTGGAACATAACAAGTTTGCGATTTCCATTATTAACGATCGCACGAAGATGCAGCAGGAGAGGAGAAAAGTAGTGTTTGATCTGCAGGATGAACTTAAGATTGCAGGCATCGGTGCGGTCATCAAGAGGAATAAACTGTTTGTGGATGACAAGGAGGTTGAACCTGAGGATGTAAATAAAATGATTCAAGGTAAGGGGAAGCGTAAGTTGGAAGATGACTTAACAGAAGAAGAAGTAGCGCAGGATGTCTATCTGCATCCCAATTCAAAAAGGTTGGTTAATCGCAAGAAACCAGCTACACCGAATGAAAAAGCTCGTGATGGAAACCTAAATCATTTCCTGAGGACGAGCCCGTCCTCGAGGACCTCCACTACTGTGTTAGAGGATCTACAAAACAACTGCGGGTAGCAACGAAAAAAGTTATAACTTTAAAGACGCCATATCCCTCGGAAGCGACAACAGAGAATCGAGAGTCTCCTAAAATATTTTTTTGGAATGTTCACGGCATCTCGAATCTCAACGACCTTGGTTACATCATGGAGTCAGCGGACATCTTGTGTTTATATGAAACATGGGTGATGGCATCGAAAGTTTACACATTGGTGCTTTCAGAGGATATGCAGCTATTCTACTCAGTGGCACAAAGGGAGGCTTTAAGGGGAGAGCCAAGGGAGGCATTCTTATACCCCTGAACAAGAGGCTGTATGATGAGGAATTACTTATGTGTGAAAGTGAATTCATATTTATTAAAGTGCAAATTAAGGATCTGATTTTTGTTTTGTGTGCAGTGTATTTATCTCCACTTGCCACTTTGGATTCCTTTCTGGAAAGTTTTATATGGCCTTCGTAGTGATCAGGGGCTCCTTCCTAGAGCTTTCAATATATATGTGGGTGGTGACTTTAACTTGAGAATTGCCAGTCTTAACCAAATTGACGAAAATATGTTTGCTAGCGAAGGCATATTCTCACAAAACATATCGTCAGTGTATTTAGTTGCAAATAACAGAGGTACAGAATTTGTCAATTTTATGGAATCTACCGGAATGTTTGTATTAAATGGCAGAGCTCCCTCTGACTCACCAGCGCAATTCACATTTATGGGATACGGCAAGAGTGTGATTGATTTATTCTGGACGTCAATATGCGGTCTACAAATTATAAAGGATTTTCAAGTTTTACAAATAGCAACATTGTCAGATCATCTACCGTTGATTCTCTACTTAAGAGACATTCCATCAAATCTTGTAGCAACTCACAATAATTTAGGTAATTTCAGTCGCCTTTTGTATGAGACTAATAAATGTGAAGAATTCAGAGAAATTATGAGATGGAGGGATGAGGATGCGGGAGTGGAGGGTAGTGTGGATGATCTCAGGCCCGTGGAGAGGAAAACCGGGCCCAGGGACAAGGAATGACGGGCCCCTATCAGTGGCGGCCTAAGGGGGAGGGTAGAGAAGCCGCCGCTGGTCCCTATAATTAATTTTTTAAATTTAGAATTTAGACTGATTCCGGAAAATCCGGGCCCCCTCAAACACTCCGGGCCCGAGGACGATGTCCCCGTCGTCCCCCCTTCTCGTCAGGCCTGGATGATCTAAGTGACAATTGGTTTTTTAATATAACCAACGTAGCTGAAGTACTAGGCATGCGCAGAAATATTCGGTCCAAAGGGTAAATTATTACCAAAAATAAACCATGGTTCGATAAGGAGTGTCATAAAGCGAGGCAGGAAATGGGTGATAGTTATCGGGAATTCAGAAAGAACGATAATGAGCAAAGCGAGAAGATTCATTTTAATTCCACAAAATTGTACAAAAAACTGTTAGATGATGAAAGAAAGGCCTTTGACAATAAAACGGTAGATATTTTAGCATCTTCTCGGTGTGCTTCTGAATTCCGGAAAATTATCAAGAGGAAACACCATAGAAACTCCTCTGTTGATACTATTGATGCTTCAACATGATATACTTATCTCAATGAAACTTTTCCAGCAATCTCGTTAAGAAAAGGTGTTTTTAAACGTGTGACGTTTTGATCAAATTAACTATAGTTTCTATAAGAGATTTCCAGAAAATTGTACAGTCCACCTCGAAAATCTTTTTAATAAAATCATGGAAACGGATATGGTCCCAAAAGAGTGGGAAGTCCTGTCAATCAAAGTGCTTCAAAAAAAGGGAGACCCGGGCAGCCCGCATAATTGTAGAACAATTACTCTTGTAAATTGTATCTCAAAAATCTTTAAGCAGATTTTGGCAGATAGGCTTACTTACAGCATGGATAGATGAATACAATGGTATGCCCGAGTTTCAATCAAGATATAGAAAGGGTAGGAGTTGCATATACAACCTGTTCACTTTGTTCTCTCTATTACAAATTCACTAAAGGCATCCTAGAAGAGCGGTATATGCACTGTTTGTGGATTTTAAAAGCGCTTTTACGTTGGTTTCTGATGAGTGACCTTGGTCTATTATACGACCCTAAAATTCTTTTTACAGACCAAATTCAAGCAATTGTATTCTCTCCCTCGAGGGCTCTTGGGTTTATAATTCGTTCTACCAAACATTTTAGTGACATTTTTGCTATTACTATGCTTTATAATGCTATGGTAAGATCTAGACTCGAACATTGCTCTATAATCTGGAACCCGATACATGCAAAATACGTCACTCAAGTTGAAAGTGTTCAAAAAAGGTTTATTAAATGTATCCCTGCCGCATGTTTATATATGTTCAAAATTTTGCGATCCGAAGTAGATGTACCGGCTAGTTTACAATAGATATTGTTTAAGGTGCCTCGATCTGTTGGTCGACATTATGTTCCTTTCTATACACCTACACTCAAAAGTGCAATAGGTCAAAGGGCATCTACTTATTATATGTGTATCAACATAAACAGACTTGTTAATTTTCGAACCATTCAAATATTTTTATTTTCACTTTGACTTAAAACTTGGGTTTTACACATGTAATCGCCGCCGCTATTGAGCTGTATACATATAGATTTAGTGTTCTTTTTCCTTATAAGGCGTTTACATGTTTTGTTATCATGTTACCCTTTAAATGGCCTAATGGGGTCGCGGGGAATGTAATTGAAATAAATAAATAAGTACTCAGCTTATCAATATTTTAAGACACTTCTTTGAAAACGCCCGCGCCAGTATTAAGACTAGGAATCTATAAACCAATTTTGGTAAGGTTTCATGCGGGGTTTTGCAAGAAAAAGTGCTTAGTCCTCATTCTTTTGCCCGATGATAAGTGACCTCAAAAATTTTTTAGTAAATCAAGGTTGTAGAGGAATATCTGTAAATAGCCTGCTAGAGATTTTAATTCTAGCATACGCGGATGATTTGGTGCTTCTTCCTCATACGCCGGTAGAACTGACTAGAAAATTAAAAGCCTTATTGTTGTACTGCAGAATAAATGAGCTGAAAGTCAATGTGGATAAAACCGAGATTGTAATATTCCAAAAAGGTGGAAACTCATCTGTAAAAAAATTTCAGTTTTTCAAATTTGGGAAAAATAATGTAGAAGTTGTGAATCAATATTTGTATCTTCGCATAATCTATAATAATTCTGGCTCTTTTACGGGTTCTGCTAAGAAATCTGTCAGCTCGACAAACTCTGCACTGAGTAAGGCCTTGAGAGTTATCAATTGCTCAAAAGCAGACTCGTGGTCCACGTACTCTACACTATATGATAGTTAAGTGAGTAGTACTCTTCTATATGAGGTGCAGGTTTGGGGTCAGAACTATCTGGCCCTTTTAGAGAAAACTCAGCTATCCTTCTTCAAGCGATTATTATACTTACCCGCGAACTCGCCGAATTACGCAGTACGCCTAGAAAAAGGTAAATTTCCGGTTGCATGCAGGGTCTTGGAAAGAACACTGTCTTGGCTTGACAAAATATATAACATGGTAAATTCTCGGCACCCAAGACAGTGCATCTCGAGATTGATGGATTTAGCTCGCAAGAACGTTACAAGCCCGGGCTCCAACTGGTTCTGACAGATTAGACATTTCTACGTCGAATGCAATATACTAGATACTTGGGAAGCTGCCTCGATGGGAGAGCTTGTGTGGAAATTGAGTAATGTACTCGCAAAATTTACAGATATCTCACTGAAGAAGGACTTAGAAGCTCGCAGTGTATCAAGAAGTCTGATAATCTGGCCTCACCGAGAGTTGCACCCTGGTGCGCAACCATACCGTACTGGAATGTTGCGTATTAATTCCAAACAAGGCTTGGCGCAGGTACCGGAAATGTTTTGGAAGAAAATTTTATCTGATACGTCAATGTCTAAGGTCAAAAGAATGATCAAGATGATCAAAAAAAATGTTACAAATTAGAGCAGGTTAGATTACAGTAGTAAAAACGAAACCGCATTATAATAGTCTTTTGGCTTTCCTTGGGCTTTTAAGTTAGAATAATGATGTTGTTAAAGCGCTGTTGTTTGTCTGAGTGATATAAGTTAATGAGAAATAATATTAAGATGGCAGAGATGACACACTTCAGACCAATAAGTAGAAATTGGATGTTAAAATTTCTTTATTTCTGTCGACGTTTCGAAAACTG
The DNA here is from genome assembly GCA_932178445.1 of Andricus quercusramuli. Classification (NCBI taxonomy): domain Eukaryota; kingdom Metazoa; phylum Arthropoda; class Insecta; order Hymenoptera; family Cynipidae; genus Andricus; species Andricus quercusramuli. Next base: position 16,746 of record CAKNXH010055634.1, read on the forward strand.
TAACGTTTTCCTCATCAGGACTTTGAAGTTCATGTTTCCATTTTTAAAAATTCATCACATTTTTTATTCAGAGAATTCCATTCCTCATCTGTATAAATATATGTAACATTAATTAATTACACTCAATATCATTTAAATAGTTTAAAAAAAGAATATATGTGTGTGTATATATATATATTTCTGAAATACTTTTTAAATTAATTTTTAGGTTAGAAATTGAAATTGATAAAAAAATTTTACCTTATAGGCTTCATTTTTGGGAAAAAAATTTTGTTACATCTTATAAAAATTTACTTACATGAATATTCTTCTAAATTCAATACATTTTTTCATTAATAACTTAGTTAATTTAGTGAAACAGTCGGAGCTTCTGTTTCGCTCCATTTTTGCTACGGTACATTCAATACAGAGAGGAAGAGAGTTCTTAACATAATATGGAATACGCAATGACGTATCAACGATTTATAATATAAGTTACTATAGTTTCTATGTAGATCTAATTACAATATTGAAATTGAGCGTTGAAAAATTTTCACAATCAATGCATATAAACTTATAAAGTGTTATTTTAACTAATAAAAATTAAGAAAAAAATTCATCAATTCAAAATTTAAACATTATAATTTTATTAAATTAGAGAATCCAAAATTATATTATAAATTGGACTATAATTGTTAAGATCTGAAATTATATTTAAACAATTATTACTGTTTTTCTTTATAAAAAACATTTCTGCTATTAATCTTTCAAATTCATTAGGTTCATGATATAATACTATAACATTATCCCAATCGATCAAATGCCCAGTTCCTACCTGATGTTTTGCTATGACTTTATGGTTTTTTGGATTTTGTCTAAAATTATCATGATGTTCTTTTATTCTTGTAGCAAGTAATCTACTAGTTTGGCCCACATAACATTTTTCACAATTCAAACATTGAATTTTATATACTACATCAGTAAATTGAAAATTTTCTAATAAATCTTTTCCTAATTTAATGAATTTATCAAGTTTAAAATCAATTCTAAAATTTGTTGTAATATTAAAATCATTTAAAATTCTTTTAATTTCAAAAGATAATTTACCATGATATGAAATTGATATTATTGGTTTAAAATTTGCATTACTTACTATTTTTATGTTATTTTGGTTATAAAAAGAATCTGTAATTGTTTTGATTTTATTATTAACATGTATTTGAATAAATTCTATTGGGTAATTATTTAAAAGTAACGTTTTTTCAATAAATTCTATATTTGTATTGTGAAATGATTTATCTGATAATTTTAGAGCTGTATCAATAAGATTTTTTATTATTGAGATTTTATGTTGTATTGGATGGTTTGAAAGGAAAGTTAGATATCTGCCAGAATAAGTATTTTTACGAAACCAATCAGTTATGATATTACCTGAATCAGTTTTTATCACTTCAACATTTAAAAACGAAATAGAATTATTACTTTCAATTTCATGTGTAAATTTAATCCTTGGATGATAAGAATTAAATTGATTTAATACATAAAGTAGTTTATCTTTAGGTATTATAATGAACGTATCATCGACATATCTAAAATATGTGTGTAACGAAAAATTTGAATTTTTTATTACATTTGATTCTAAATCTTGCATAACTAAATCAGCTAATGTTGGAGAAATAGGTGAACCCATAGGTGTTTCAAAAATTTGTCAATAAAAATTGTTATTGAATTTGAAAACTGTTTGTTCCATTAACAATTTTAAATGAGCATTGTATGCGATATTAGTGGTTGTTGGGCAAGGTCTTCCTAAGCGTATATGTTATATACCATAGTTATGGTTCGAATGTGTTTTCTTTTCTTTTATACTTCATATTTTTAACATGTAATTCCATGTAATAGACAGTATAGTCTCAATAAATTTTTTACATATATTTAGGGAGGGGGTAGGTGTAATACGAGGTAGGGGTCGGGGGAAAATTACGAGGTTTGTGGGGGGACAGAGAGAATTAGGGGGTGAAAATCGTTGAATCGCGAACTGCGCATGAACCGCTATTTTTTTCAATTGCCCTGAAATAAACTATTTTGCATTCACTCTGCCGTCTACAGGCATGACAATTCGGGCTTTTTATGTACTTGTTACATACAAAAATATTTACGCAATCGAAACGTCAGAAATTTACCGGGAATTTTATAAGTAGTTAAAAAATGATCGTCACTAAAATAAAACGTGCTCAAACTATCGCAATATATCTATTTATATATATTTTTTATGTTTTCGAAAAGCTAAAAAAAGTGAATTCTTATAACTCGTATCAAGAATTGAATAATATTCTCTGAGTGAAGGAAGCGTTCATTGGGTGTTATATGCACAACGTCACGGACGCAATTAGTGAGCAATTCGTCAAGTATTGCGAAGTCCTTCAATGTAACGACAGGGAGCCCTTGAGCGAGTTGAGCACTCTTCTGAAATTGACTGCAGTTTGATTTGCGTTCCAATATGCTTCCTTAAAGTCCAGCTCCACAATTGCAATATTACCATTCATGTTGAACAGGATTGATTTAATCAGGTTTTGAGATACATAATAGTTATTTGTGATACAAGTGCGTAAAATAGGTGATTGTGTGCGAATGATGCAATCATGCGAGTTAACAATCACCTATGCGCACGTGTATCACACGCTATTTTTTGCAAAACCCGTCCGAAAAAGTTGTCAGGAGGTGGTAACGAAAAATACTAATTTTATATTGCACAGAGTGGAGTAAAGAAATAACAAAACAAAAAAAAATTTTTTTCAATGTTTGAAAAAAAACGGTTAGTACTTGGATGGGGTGACCGTTCGGGGAATACTGCGTGTTGTTGACCCGTCGTGGGTGTGGTGGACCCACACTGGTAGTATTTATCCACCTAGAAACACTACCCGAATCGGGTAGTGAGGCAATGAACTTTCGAGTTCGAAATGCTAATCAATTTTTTTTTTTTTTTTTTTTTGAAAAAAAATTGAAAAAAATTCTTTTTTTTTAAATGTTATGAAAAAAAATTTGTGCAAAAAAATGTTTGAAAAAAAATGTTGTGAAAAAAAATTTTTGAAAAAAGAATTTGTGAAAAAAAAAATTAGTGGAAAAAAATTTTCGAAAAAAAAAAATTTGGTGAAAAAAAATGTTGAAAAAAAAAATTTATTGAAAAAAATTTTTTGGAAAAAATTATTGAAAAAAAAAGTTGGCGTTTATGTTTTTCTGCCCCCCCCCCCCCAGGGGGGGCTACGAAACCTTAAAAACAAAACTTCAATCATTAAAACATTTGTTCAAGTTAAATGTAAATTTATTTCAAGAAGATACCAACCCCAGTGCTTAAAGTTACCTATGCCAGTGTCTAAAGTATCTCATCTCGAATGTGCGCATGCGCAGCTTTTTCACCAGTGTCTATAGTAAGCCATCTTCAAACTGCGCATACGCGAAAAATTTTTCACGCACAGTCTGCTCAAATAAGGTACTTTAGGCACCATCTACATGCATGCAAACGTCAACTTTAGAGGTGGGTGTTGCAAAAATAATATTTTTTCGCACTGAATTTTTATCACGTATGTAATGATAATTATTCTGAAAAACACACTGCTGGTTAATTGGCATTGTCACAATGAAAACCGATTGAACTATGTCATATTTTGTGAATAAGTATAATTATAAATCCGTTCGTTCTCAAATCTGTATTTTCTCTGCTTTTTAAACAGCGTGAAGCTTGTCAAAAAACTTTCGTCGAAAAATTGTGCTGAGAATAATCACAGCCTTTTAAAAAACATGAATAGAACATTTTGAGGGTATGGGGTGCCTAAAAAAGGTAATTCTTCAGAGTTTTTATTCTATGCTAAAGTAGTGTCTTCCCTCGGTATATATTGCCCAAGTGAATTAATAAGTCTATTAACAATTGACATTAACGGACAAGTCTTGTCTGTGCATCCTGGCAAGGAGACGTGTATTCGTTCTCCAGCAAATAGCATCTTTTCTCCTGGTAGAAGTTGGTACAAGTAAAATAGGCTACTCATTTTGAGGCATGTCTTACACCAGAAGGAACCGGCGTTTCTTCCTAGCAAAGTAATTATTTTTTTAGGGTATTGTTATTAATGGCTAGAATTTTTTCGGGAATCTCTTCCCCAGCGAACTAATAAGTCTGTTATCAAGTGGTCTTTTGGTATTTTTTCAAATCTAATATCATTTGTCTGATGCCCCACGATCATCTTGAGACCAAGAATTGATATGTGCGGGTGTGCAGTTCGCCACACATTCGCTACGTATTCGGATTTTGAAGAATGTTATCGAAAAATTAGATGAAAGCGAAGTTAGGATCTTGAAACTACTCGGGTTTTTGCCAGATCCATAATACGTCTACAAGAATGCATTGTTCAATGTAATATTTTAACAACATTATCTAACGGCAGTTATACCAGCACAAAAACACTGATTTTTTAGAAATTTTTTTTTTTTTTTTTTTTTTGTAATTGAAAATTGAATGTTTTTTTTGCGCCCGTAAAATGAAACACGCTAGCTACTGTCTATGCTGAAGTGCAGTCACTCGGTCTAGTTTCAGGCCCATTGAAATCTGCAAGCATCGTGTCTTCGTCGCTTAGAGTAATATACAACATAATAATATAATATAATACAATATATAATAAATAAAAAGTGAATTATAATATATAATGATAGTTTTTCGAAAATATATAATATAATACCCACCTGTGTTGGCAAGGAAATTATCTTTTTCCTAACTTGCCCTGAAAATTTAGTGCAATGTCTAAAATAATAAATAATTATATTATAATAAATTTAAAAAAGTGGATATCTATCAAAGATTTCTAAAGCTTTCTGAAAAATTTCAGTACGTTTATTCCAAGAAAAATGTACTTATATAAGGCTGTTGGGCAGATGATCTAACCTCAAAACACAATTGCCTCATTTTACTCTAGCATTACCAGCAATAATAGTGATCATAAACCATATAAATAATAACAAACCCTACCGGAGGTATTCTCGCCTTGTCGTCGCGGTAGGGCTTGAACTTTCCCCTCATGAATTTGACGGCTATATTGGCTGTAGCATTGCTACTTACAGGGTTTCCCAATCCAGTTAGGCTGATTACGAAGAGGGAAGGGACTAAAAGTAGCACCAAAAACCCATTCATCATGGAGAAGTATTCAAATCCATATAGAAAGTGGTCGCTTCCCGAGGATTGTCGGGGCGCCCCTGGATCCACCGCTGAGGGTGGCAGTATGCAAGCTAGTGGTGGCCATCTACGTGATGCACAGGTGGATCTCATCGGATATCCAAAAGGGCTACTGTCCAGCCAGAACATCGGCATAAAGTGGTAAGCAGCAGAACATCAGTTGCGCCTGCGGAGGATGTTTCGGCTAGGATTTCCCAGCCGACCACTTCCACAGAAATGCCACAACAGCACATCAATTTTCAAACCCATCATGATGAGTACTTGATGCGCTGCCAATTTGAATACGAGACGGGAGCGACCACAACTTTCCTCGACAAGATGGTCTTTCGCCAAAACTTTTTAGCGAATTTCCCGGAAATAAGAACGGTAACACAAGACGACCTTGAACAGCGAAGGCGTCAGATTATAAATGGGAACCTCTTACCTAGACGAAACATCAGCTTGATAAGATCGGAGGTTGAGAATGCAGTCCGCCAGAAACTCCAGGGTGCGCAGGCCAAAAGGAGGATTAGGCGGACGCCGAAAATAAATGAAGACGTGAACAGATGTCACTTTCAGGCAACAGTAAGGGGCGGACCTGTTAGGGGCTAACATCATCGTCTCTTTGTGGCTCTTCATCCCGAGCTGGGTCATAGAGAGACATCTTGCCGATCAATTAGACGCTATTGACAAGCGGGGGCCGGATCTAGGAGATGTAGCATGGCGACTGTCTCATGGTCGACAGTCGTTAGGCTTGTAGCCGCCAAAGCCTGTCCCTGCTCTTGCTGAACTCATTGAAGATCTCAATGAGGAAAGCCTGCGTCTCATGGTGTGCTTCACTGATGTCATCCTATAGTTCACAGATCAAGAACCATCAATGAGAAGCGGTCTGCCAAAATTTAGTTTGAACAAGGACCTTCTCCGGTTAGTTGGCGGCTTGAACACCGAGATACTGTCTCTGTTCTTGCAGCGGGATATGAGCTTGGTGCATATTGCACTGCATATTGCACTGCGGTCACGTATGCCAGGATAATGAGCATAAAACTCAGATGCCAGGCTACTACCAACTATGCCGCAAGAAAGATGTCAGACCCTCGATGGAAGTTTTGACGTCGAGGCGAGATTAGTAAAGTATGAGCAAAACTGGGATAGTTGTACCAATTTCGAAAGGGCAATCGGTCGCAGAGACTGTCTCGCCACGTGGAGGAGATCCTTCGCCCACATAACATCAGTTCAAGAACATCTACGAATCTGGACGAAGTGATTGACTATCTTAAACAGAGGCTCATGTTCCTTTCAGTGCGAGTGCGACGATTTAAGAGAGCGATCACGAGAAGGAATGACAATAGGACAAGCATCTGGGGTACTCATGGTTCAAGTCAACTAGACACGACGTGGCTCCGCCTAGAAAACGACAGAGTTGCACGGTTGCTTGGGATGAATAATAATCGATCCACCTTAGCCTCCGATGAGACTCGTATCCTAGAGAGGGCTAACAACTGGAATGCGCCGGGTGTGAATTGGGTGCACAGCTTCTGGTACAAATACCTAGAGGTTCTGCACCCTGCCCTTTCTGGGTCCTTTGAAAAAATGTTGGAGAACCCAGATCACTTGCCCTCTTTTACGACGGAGGGCGTAACGTATATGATACCTAAAAAGGTAGATGCTGGTAGTCCCAGTGATTACCGACCATTCACCTGCCTCTCAACCCTCTATAAGTGCCTCACGGCTATAATTTCTAACTTCGTCTATAAATATTGTGAGAAGAACAACGTCCTATCTGAAGAACAAAAAGGTTGCTGTCGATGCTCCCGTGGTTGCAAGGAACAAGTCACGATTGACAGTGTGGTTGTGTTGCATGTGAAACGCCACCAACGCAATTTGGACATGGCCTGAATTGGCTACCAACATGCGTTCTCCTCCATACCCCACGATGATTTACTTGAGGTCCTTAAGGCATATACGATCTGTCCGAACGTCATCAAATTTTTGGAACACGCTATGTATACGTGCTGCAGAAGGATTAAATGTTTTAGTCGTGGGATGATGAGGGATACCCGGTCATTGCGTATTAAACGAGGAATCTTCCAGGGTCCTATGGGTTCAAAATTGAGGCGGGAGTGGCTGCGTCTCAACTCACTCACCTCCTGTACATTGACAATATAAGGGTTTATGCAAGCTCAGAGTCGAGACTGAACAGCCTACTTAACATCTTGCTGCAGTTCTCCTATGACATCAGGATGTCTCTGGCAGTGTTTTCGGATCCGAGTTGTGGAATTGTGGCCGAGCAGGCTCCATAATCCAGGACAGACTAATCAAGACGAGGAATTACCAAAAACACAACCCTAATATGGCGGCAGTTATTGACATATGCCGCCTTTGTTGATATCCCAATGAGAACATCGAGCACATCATTGATGGCTGTACGATGCTTGCCTTACAAGAATACACGCGCAGATAAAATTACGTTGCTGGGATCATTCTACAACAAATTTTCCTGAACACTGGTTTACTAGAGAGATTTGAGCCCTAACACAAATGTGGCCCAGTTAAAGTACTAGAGAAAGAACGCCATCTCCTTTACTGGGACAGGAATATTCTTACTGACCGTCGAGTCATACACAATCGTCCAGATGTCCTCTGGTTAGATAAACGTGCTCAACACGTGAGAATAATAGACATGAGCGTTCCCCTTAACAGCAGCATTATGCTCCAATATACTGAGAAGATCCAGAAATATTTGGGGCTGAAGCAGGAGATCTTGACCGTGTCACTGTCCACCCGGTTGTGATCTCTTCCACCGGCACCGTTCATGCGAAGTGCATACAAATCTTGCAAGAAAGTTTTAAGTAGATAAAGTTAATATTTTCAATCGTTGGTCTCAGTCGTTGACACAGGAACTAGCGTTTGTAAGAAACATGGCTCTCTATAAATGGGCTCTCCAGAATGAATCTTGGATCCCTATAGGGCTCTCCAGGATGAATTTTTGGATCCCTATAAATAGGGTTTCCAGTATGAACGTTGGATCCCTATAAACGGGCACTTCAGGATGAATGTTTGAATCCTATAAACGGGCTCTCCAGGATGGATGTTGGATCTCTATTGGGCTCTCCATTGCGATTGTGGAATCCCTATAGACGTGCTCTCCAGTATATATAGTCGCAAATCATGACGAATGCGCAAGCAGAATACAGAGTTCCGAAACAACAACTGACACCAACAAATCTACTAATCACTTGCCGAGTTTCGCGAACATGTTTAGCAGGGAAGTACCAGGTCATGAGTACCTGTGGGATGGGTGGTGGGCCCATGCTGGGTCCATTTAAATAATAATAAATAATATAAATAATAATAAATTAGGCGTAGGGATGTGGTGAACCCATCGCCCGAAAGACACCCACAAAAGGCCTCTCTCAAATGGAGGCCATGTTTTAGTTAAAGTGGCAATAGGACCGAACCGAGGCGATGACCAGGCATGGCCCAAGACAAAGGCAAAAACATAGTTTTAAATGGCCAGACCAACTTAGGGTAGACATTCTCAGCTGTTGGCGAGGAAGCTCACTGGCGCGAAGAGGATCTATGCAGAGACTAAATGAATTTTGGGTCAATATGCACCCGAAATATGCTCATAACTCGCCTCAGTATTTAAGGAGATCAGGTATCCTTTTTGTGGGAAAACGTATATAAAAGCTCTTTATCAGCAACAAAAAAAGCAACATCTTCCAGCAAACATACTACCGGTTCCAGCAAGACCAGCGACAATAAAAGTAACGATACTTCAGTACGTCTGAGTAAGACTCGCAAGCATATTCCGCAGCTTCAGTTTAAAATTGAAACGGCGATACGGTATGCGTCCAATGTTTAGTACGTGATGAGCTACATAACATAGAATAAAAAATGCAGTCGAAAAGTTGGGGCACTTGCTAGAAACTTAAGAAAAGCAAATCACACGCTGAACAAATGTAAAATGTTAAGCATTAAGCAGAACTGGACGAAAAAAATAAAATTTCTCCCGACAGCGAGAAAGCACCTTGCATGGCGAGTAAAGTGGATTCAGGAAAGTTCCACCTTTTCTACTCATCCTTCTCATCGATTCAATAAAACGTCACGTGCCGTTGAAAATGCGCCTAGTCGAGAAGAGGTTCAAGTTTCCTGGTAGCAAGTATATGGAGATACTTATCAGCTAAATGAAGACGCTTCAGCTATATCACTCTTTCGTAACTTTTGCCAAAGGCAAAGGTTACAAGGTTCAGAGGAAGAGTATCCACTAATTACTGCCGAAGAATTAAAGATTAATTAATTAATTAATTATAATAATAATATATAATATAATAATAATAATATATAATATAATATAATAATAATATATATAATATAATAATATATAATAATAATTATAATTAAATTAAAGAAAGTTATCACTAGAACTGAAAACCTTTCAGTGCCAGAGCCAGATAAAATCGACAACTTTCGGTGAAAGAACTTCACTTTTACGCACCAATATCTAGCTCGTATATTTTCTACTTCCCTAAACAGAGAACAACCCATCCCGCAGTAGCTAGTGGAAGGACGCACGGTACTCATCCTTCAGACCGGAGATTCGTCAAGTCCAAAGAACTACAGGCCCATGGCTTGTTTAAACACCAGCTGCAAGCTATTCACTAGCATCTTAAAAGAGAGAATAATAACATTTATTAAGCCGGTATGGAGTGCAATAGTTGAACAACGTGGATGCAACAGAGGGCTAGCAGGTTGCAGGGAGAACTTGTTAATAGACAGGTGTATTACCCAGTACTCGATAAGGTATCGACGCAATATGTCCATGGCTTCGATTGAATACCGTAAGGCATTCGATAACACGAACCATGAGCTACTCATTGAGCTCCTTGAGTGACTGGAGGTGCATCCAAAAATAGTGAGATGCATAAAAGAGCTTATGCCTTCATGGTGGACAAAATTTGTCATAACATCTGACAAAAGACAAGTGATTACCAGCTAAATCACATATAAGAAGGGGGTCGTTCAAGAAGACTCTCTGAATCCGATACTTTTGTCCATCTCCCTCTTGCCTCTATCTATTGAGCTTCAAGGCAAAATCTCTGGATACCTATGTGGCCCGCCGAACAGAAGAGAATATAACGTTAGCCACTTTTTATACATGGAAGACATTGAACTCTTTCCATCTTTAAAAGAGGCCCTTAGCATCCTTGTGGCGGCGCTGAATAGGTACTCTAAAGCGATTGGCATGAGCTTTGGGCTCTTGGTATACCGCAAGCGGAAACCCAAAATGTACATGTGTTGAAAACGGCCCTTGAAAAAAGGTATCGCCAAATTCTCAGAGAAATTTAGGCTTCCGAATTATCTGGGAAGGATAAGATCCAGGCGACCAATATGATGACCGTTCCTATAATGCTCTACACGTTGGGTGCAGTCAAATAGAACGTCGGTGAGTTGAAGGGACTTGAGCGAAGCACACGCAAGATGATGACAATCCATCGAAGTCATCATCCTAGATCTTTCGTACCTCGAAATTACCTCCCTCGAGATAAAGGGGGTACAGGTTTTCTGTGTTTGGAGTGTTTCCACCAAAGAACTGTTCTGGCTACAGCCTACTCAGTTCTCAATAGCACAGATTCTTTAATGGGACTCGAACATGCAGAGGTGGAACCTTCATCTCAAACTGTCCCGTCTGCTGTGTAAGTTCATCCGCGGCTGGAGACCGGAATCCAAGGAACAGTATTGTACAAAGTCTCTTGCGTTTTCCCGCTCTTGTTTACCTTGTAGTAGAACCGCGGTTAATCACACTTATGGCCACGTCTGACGACCGTGAGATGGATGGCACGATGAAATAACGACAACAGACCGGCGAAACCCTCGTGTATCTTGAGGGCACGAACCGACCGAAGGATGACAATAGCTTTCTGCATCCATCTCGCAAGTGCCTTGGCATTAGGGATGGGCGATTCTGAATCGATTCTTCGAAGATCGATCTTTTTCACTCAAAAGATCGATCTTTTGAATCGATTCTTTGCGAGTCGATTTTTCATTGGATCGATTCTTTACCCGCAGAATCGAAGAAGCGATTATTTCATTTTTATTTATCTGTCCGTCATATAGTTTCGTGAACACGGCGTACATTTTTATCTTTATTGCTCTTTTAATTTTTTCTTTTGTGCCCCAGACTGCATCTCAATCTAAGCGCAAACGCAGCCTGCGCTCAAAATCTTTATTATCAAAGTTTCGATATGGAATAGATCTCTTTTTCTATCCTTTATTGTTAGAAATGGAGTCCGAAACTTTTTATGACATCAAAGTTGCATTTGTAGGGAGCCGTCTAATACTAATACGGACTAGTATATTTGAGTATACTTTAGTAAACAATAGAACAATGGAAAATCATTTCCAATATAAATGAACAAAAATTTAAGCATTTTTCCTGGTTTACAAAGTTTTTTTGTGAAAACAGGAATAAACAGTGTTTAATTGTCGATGTTTAATCCTTTTATTTGAAATTGAATAAATGTAATGATTTATAGGTAAATATAAACTATTTAGGACATTTTTACATCGATCTTAAAAGATCGATTCTTTCAAGATCGATTCTTCTGATTCGATTTGTTCGCTGACTCGAACTTGATAAATTCGATCCTGGATCGATTCACGAATCAATCTTTTCGAGAGAATCGCCCATCCCTACTTGGCATATTAGTGGCACGCAGGTATGGCTTTAAGTTTACGAACCAGTAATAGTTTTGCACCTCCGAGAGCAACGATCACAAGGACAATTACTCTGACCGAATATTTTGGGTACAGTCGTTGCAGCTCCCTTTTAAGGACTTGATACCTCTCTTTTTCCTTCGCCTTAGCAGTAAGGTTATATTCGGACGGAGCCAAGAATTCAATCACGAATATAGTTTGTTCCTCGAAGTCTTGAAGAACGGTGTCAGGCCTCGAGTGTGCACCGGAAACTGCTGTCCAAAAATCGTAGATCCAGAAAATTTGGCACTTTTCGTTTTTGACAATTGACTCAATCTCTCCCGGAGCATTCGGTAGGGAAGGGTGGCGGCCAACATAATAAGAGCGACAAAGATGGTAATGAAGCACTCTTAGGGCCGCATTATGTCTGTAGATATACGTCGTGCTCGCGTGGGTGGGACACCCAGATAGTATGTGTTCTAGGTACTCAGCGTATGCATGACACGCTCGGCACCTATCGCTGGGAACTTCTTGACATGAAATGCGGTCACGGTATACTAAGGTGGAAATGTCACCATCCTAGCATGCAAAAATGAAACCCACTGTACCTGAATTAAGCCCTGATGATCTGAGGAAAGCAAAAGTGTGCTCCTTCGGCAAGGACTGTCTTTCTACATTTCTGTGAAAGTTTCCCTGCATTTTATTATCGAGTAGCTGTAGCAAGGGCCTCGGCCGCTTGCTCCGCGAGTTTCTGAAGGAAAGCTCCTTTGCCAATCATCTCGTGGTACCTGACCATTTTTAGGAGAGGATCTCTGCCATTTGCAACGCTGTAAGTTGTACATCGAGCAATTTGGTTATCCAAACACTGGAGATTCAGAAGTCCGCTTCCGCCTTGACGGCGTGAGATGTATAATCGCAGAACAGACGAACTGACATGCAAGCTCATAAGCATATGCATAATCTTACGTGCGGTAATATCAAAAGCTGTATACTCATTCTTCGTCCATTGAATGAACCGAAGTGAGTAGAGTAAAACCGGGACAGCAAGCATGTTAGTCGCAGATACCTTGTTCAACGCCGAATGATTGGAAGACCAAATCTGTCGAAGAAAATTCTTGTATCTGCTCTGGAAAGTCTCCTCCACTGATTTTACGTCCTGAATGCGGCTTTGAGGCACGTTCAGGTATTCATAGGTCTCCCCAGTGTTAAGATGTCTAATAACACTTATATCCAGAAGATCAGGGTCCTTGGCAACGCCGGCAATCTCTTCTTTCTTCAGATTAATTTTGGCAAACTTGTCCAATCCTTCGTCCGTCCCAATCTATCCTGTGTACTTTTCGACGATATTTATAGCCGTTTGAAGTTTGCTTTTTCCAGAAGCATAGCTTTTCATGTCATACATATAAAATAAATGAGTGACCTTATGTTCGCGATAATCAGTGTGCCTATAATTTTCTGGGTTGGACAAGTTCTTGATACAACCTGGTCCTGCAGCGGCAAATTTCTTCGTGCCTCTAAGTGCTTTTTTCACCTCTTCGGCAGTGATTGGTGGACGCTTCTCCTTAGATGTTATGAGGTTTTCACAAAACTCCTTGAAGTGGATGATATTATAAGTGTCTACTTTCAACTCCAGTGTTTTCGGAATCTTGTATACCTTTCTCCAAAAAGTCTCCACGTTGTTCGGCTTGGGTGGATTTTTGACAGAAAGAGCGTAATCACTGGAGAGGCGCGATTGGTGTTGATTCTCCCTGATCTATCCCTACCTCATCTGTATTCTCCTCCTTGCGTTAGATAACACCCGTATTTTTTCAGTAATATGCCGCTTAATTCTCAGCAGCTTTGATCTGTTTAGTGTGTGCTTGAAGAGCCTCAGTTCCTGGGCAAATGCTCTCGCAGAAGCATAAACTGAAAAATTGATTGTCCAGATGTCGGACATCTCCGAGACATTGTCACGAAAGGAGGCATCCATTTCAGCCAGATCTTGGGGCTTAGGAGGAACCTGCATTTTAATGTTGCCCCTTGTCCTGAAATCGCTATCATCTCTCATAAAGTGTCTGCTCTGTGCGGGTAGTCTTAATGTCGCTTCCTCATCTTCGTCTGCAGCTTGTTCAAGCAGCGTCTGGGGAAGTGCTCCGGGTACATATCCATTTTTCAAGAGGTAGGCACGTTGATTTCGCAAAGAATGATGCGAAACGTGCTGAAACATTGGGTGATCTTAGCACTACAGAGTGTGCATACGCGCCATAAAGCCTTCGTGAACAGGGATAATGCTGGCATCGTAGTATTCTGGCAAGCCATCCTTCAGTTGAATCGCCCACTCAGTGTGGGCGATTCCCTGGTTCGTTTTCGTGTTTTCATCTGAATCATTTTCAGCACCCCGAACTCTAGGGATCGGCATTTTTTGCCGACCCATTGTCGGGTGCTCTGCGCGTTGAATCGTTTTGAACCGCATCTACAACTTTTTGGTGGTTTGGTGGTGTTATTATTGTGTTCCTTAGGTGTTATGAGGTTGCCGCAAAACTCCTTGCAGCGGATGATATTATCAGTATCTTCTTCTAACTCCAGTATTTTCGGGATTTTGTATACCTATCTCCAAAAGTCTCTACCTCGTTGGGTTGGGTGGATCTTTGACAGAACAAATATATCAAAAATATCCTGCCAGATTTTCAGCAGCTTCAAATTGTTCAATGTGTAAATGTAGATCCTCATTTCTTGAGCGAACTTTCGAACCTTTCCCGTGAACGTACACCGTAAGTGCGACAGAGATGGTAATAAAGCACTCTTTGGGCAATATGTCTGTAGAGATACTTAGCGTATGTATGCCATGCTCTGCACCTATCGCTGGGAACTTTTAGACATACATAAAATGCCGTGCATTCTCTTGTGGAGGAGGTGTTCGCGAAAGTTTTCTTCCTGTGCTTTCTTAATCCGGTCCTTCAGGAGCGAGCACTCGAGATGGATGAGATTTGATGCATTTTGCTCACCCCTGGAATTGAAGTCATGGCTGAGTGTTTCAGCAGCTTCCCCCGCTACCTTGTACAGAAACGATTTTTCGCCCACTTCTTCTTGCTTTATGACCATTTTAAGAAGAGTGTCTCTTCCATTTGCGACTACATGTGCTGTACCTGGAATAATACTGTTGCGGAGACATTCAAGATTCAGTATTACGCGACCACTTTGACAGCATGAAATGTAGAGTCGCGGAACAGAAGATTTAAGATGCATCCTTTTGTTCATGTGCATAACCTTTCGTGACCCGATATCAAGGTATGTGAGCTCGTCCTGCGTTCATGGAACCACTCAAAATGAATAGAGTACTACCGGGACAGCAAGCATGTTCTTTGCAGATACTTTGTTCCTTGTCGACAGTTCGCAAGGCGAAATCTGCCGGATGAGACGTTTGTATCTGCTTCGGAGAGTATCCTCCATAGATGTCACGTCCTAAATGCGGCTCTGTGGCACGCTCAGGTATGTATAGGTGTCTCCAGGCCATCTTTGGAAGGATTACTGTACGCCCTTCCACCAACGACTCCATAATAGGCTCTTTCGACTTTCGATATTAGGTAGAAATTTGGGCCAGATGCTGGTGGGTTGAAGGAAACTCCTTCCACTAGAAGCTCTTGCTACCATCTGGTCCCAGAGTGGAATGGTTCTTCATGCCTCTTAATACATTCTTCACCTCCTCAGTAGTGATAGGTGGGCATTCTTCGTCAGGTGTAATGAGGGAATTTCACAGGTCCTTGAAGCTATTTATTTTCTCTGAGCCTTTTTTTAGGTGGATGCTGGACTTCGTGGAATTCTCCCCGAAATGCTTCGACCTTCTCTGCTTTGGGCGGATGGTCGACAGTAACTGGAGGATCTTGGAAGAGTCGAGATGGATCATAGAAAAACTGTTGGTTTTAGCTGACCCATATTTCCATCCGCTCCAGACTTCTCCTGGCGTCAGATAGTATCCGTATTCTATCAAAAATATGCTTCCTGATAGTTAATTGCTTTGAAATGTTTAGTGTGTGATAACGGATCCGAAGTTCGCGCGCGAACTGTCGAACCTTGGCAGTGAATATCCTGCCAGATGTTATGCTGTCAATCACACACTTTATGTGGGATGCGTACTGTCACAAATTCAAACAGAGAAACCAAACGAAGAACAACAACTTATGAAGAACATGGCTGTTTCCACTAACACGGACGGGGGACAACAGATAAAGGCGAAGGAAGTTATGGACTTGAGCGAGCTTTTGAAAAAGCTTACACAGGAAGTGCATGAAGTGCATGAGTGATTGGAAGCTGCTACTTTCACACTGAAGCTTTTAACTGTTGGACTAAATGCGACTGGCTTCAAAATGGCGCAGGTTACCAAGAATAAAAATGAGCAAGGTAGCGTTGATCTAGGAACTCATCATTGCGTCCAGCGAAGAAGATTCAGCTTTCTGGAGAAATTTCGGAGTGGACTGAACAAAAGGGGCGTAAGCGGAAAAAGCAGGCGGCTGCAACTAGCGAGGCAGGTTCACAACCAGAGGGGTATAGTGCAATAGCACGTCCTGCCAATCTATCAGCAAGGAGGAAGGCACGTACCCGCCCAGAGGCAGTTATTATTAAACCTGCAGCGGGTGAAATTTATGCAGACGTACTTAAACTGGTCCGCAGTAAAGTAAAACCGCATGAAATAGATGTCACTGTAAAGAGTATCAGGGAGACCAGGACAGGAGATGTTTTGGTTGAACTGGGTGCAAGTGTCGTCGCCAAAGTCAAGTTTAGCGAGACATTTTCAGTGGCTGTGAGTGAGGGTGGACAGGTGCGCCAACTTTTTCCGAGAGCTAGGTTCGAGATGAAAGATCTGGATTTAGCAACCGACGATTTAGAGGTTATGGATGCTCTAGACCAGGTTCTTGGGAATGAAAAGGGCAGGGATTTGGAAATAAATCTCTCCATACTAAGCCGCTGGGAAAGTAGGATTGCTTACATCGATTGTGATGGAACCGCTGCTAAGAAACTGGAGGAGGCTGGTCACATCCGGATTGGTTGGGTCAGCTGTCGCGTACGACGCAGAATGATCATCACGCTTTGTGCTGTCATGGCTTTGGTCATATTGCGGTCTCTTTCAAGAAGCAAGACAGAAGGAAAACTTGTTGGAAGTGTAGAAAGGAGGGGCATTTGTCCCCTACATGCACCGAGAAACCACATTGCTACCTGTGCGCTGAGCGAACAGGTAGCAATGAGAACTCAGATCACATTCCGGGATCCTTTAGGTACCCGGTGTATAAGAAGTACTGTAGGAATGATCAGTGATGGCGGTCATTCATCAGTGTAACCTGCGTAAGAGGCAGACTTGCCGGAGATTTGCTGAGTCAGATTTCGAGAGGGCACAAGGCTGATCTGCTGATTATTTCGGAACAATACTGTGGCATGGGTGGATGCCATTAGTAGCCGGAGAACACTGGCACTGCAGCCATATGGGTAAGAAACGTATCCAAGTTTCCAGTGGTGGACATGTGTAAGGGTGAAGGCTACGTTTGGATCAAGTATGGGAATAACACCTACGTAAGTGGATACCTCACCTCTCCCCCAATGAGGGAATAGACATGTACGTTAGGAAACTTTCTGCAGTAGAAGACAGTATTCGGGACCTAGATGGAGAAATTATCATTGCTGGGGACTTTATTGGGAAGGTGGCGGAGTGGAGCGTGTCGTGGACCTGCTAGAGAGGCGGTAGGGTGGTTGAGATGGCGACTAGGTTGGACCTAACGATCCTTAATACGGGCACGATTACAAAATTTAGATGCAGTGGCTGCCAGGGCACTATCATTGATATCACTCTGGCATCTGCCGGTGTCTCATCCAAAATACGTGGATGGCAGGTCCTGGAGGATCTTACTGGTAGCGACCACCAGTACATTAAGTTCTGGGTTCGGTCAAACCTTGGAGTAGGAGGAACGCAGGCTGTCGTCGCAAAAGCACGAGGTTGAAATGTGGCTAAGCTCGGTCGCCCGACTGTTCTCGAGACGTTGTCCAGAGCGGATGGTCTTACTAGATTGGCTGTTCGCCCCACAAATATGACAAGAAGAATGGCAGAAAGCCTGGTGGAAGAGACTATGAGTTTGATTAAAAGGGCATATGACATGGCAATTCTCAAAAAATGAGAACATCGTCAAAATCAACAGAACTACTGGTGGAATGATGAAGTTGCCGATTTACGTAGACAGGCTCTGGCGAAGCGCAGGAAGGCCGAAAGTAAGAGGGGCCGCGTTGACGTCAGTGTCGCTGAGGAAAACTATATTCTGGCCAAGAAGGCATGGAATAGGGCCATCAAAAACAGCAAGAGGAAAGGGTGGATTTTCTACTCGCCGAAGTCGACAAGGATATCTGGGGACGCGGCTATCAAATTGTTACCCGTAGTCTGGGACATCGAGCTCCGGAAACCCCATGGGATCTCATGAGAATGAAGATCATCGTGGACTCACTCGTTCCACAAAATTCGGTGAGAGTCTGTGCCGAGATCCCAGTAGTGGAGGCGGAAATCCAGCTTTTTACGAATCATGAGCTGCGTAGGGCAGTCTTCTGGTTGGGTAACCACAAGGCTCCTGGTCCAGACGGGATACCAGCTGAAGTACTCAGGCTGGCTGTTTGTGAATTACCAGTCGTGCTATTGAATATGTACAATGCATGTTTGTTGGCTGGCATCTTTGCGAGGAGATGGAAAACGCAGAGGTTGGTTTTGCTTGAAAAGAGTGAGGGTTCCACCATCACACCCTCGTCATTCAAACCACTCTGCATGCTAAACAACGAAGGGAAGGTATTCGAAAAACTTCTACGGGCCCGTTTATGGACGGCCATTGAAGAAGCAGGTGGGCTCTTCGAAAACCAACACGGGTTTCGTACTGATCACTCCACAATCAGAGCCACTAGAGATGTCATTACAGTGACAAATAGAGCATGGCAGGGTAGACACAGATCCAGGAACTCATGTGTGCTGGTCACTTTCGATGTGAAGACAGCCTTCAATTCAGCATAGTGGGTTGACATCCTGGATGCTCTCGAGCATCGATTCAGGGTGCCGGCGTATCTTTGAAGAGTGATCAGCGATTACCTTAACGGCAGGGAGTTATTGTACGTGTGCTTGAAATCGTGCTGCCTGAGTGGGCCAAATTAATTGGATTTGCTGATGGTCTCGCGGCCATGATAATATCTAGAGATACAGAGCAACCTTAGAGAAGAGTAGCACATATTATCTATCTGGTGAATGATTGACTTAGGAATCGTGGGCTTTCAAAAGCTAACGCGTTGGCCTCAAATTCAGTATGCAGCGGACAAAGCTAGTACTACAGTAGCGAAACTCTCCAGGCTCATGCCTAACATCTGAGGCCCTAAAGCCAGTAAGACGAGAGTGTTGATAAGTGTAGCTCACTCGATCCTTTTATACGGAGCAGAGATTTGGGTAGGCGCATTAGAAATTGAAAAGTGCCGTAAACGTATGGTTTCGGTACAACGCCGTTGCGCCATGCGCATTGCAAGCGCGTATCGCACAGTCTCAGCTCCGGCGGTGATGATTGTGGCTGGAGTAATCCCCATTTTCCTACTTACCAAGGAGATGAAGAGAAACTACGAGCGATCCCAATTGGAGGAAGACCGTCCTAGTATCAGAGTTGAGGAGAGAGCTCGACCCCTAGCGGAATGGCAACATTACTGGAACACCGACTCTAGGGAAAGATGGACAGTGCGGCTTATAGGGGAGGTGGCCCCGTGGTTTGGGAGGAAGCACGGTGGGGTTAACTTTCACGGTCGAAGGCCGGCGAGCCTGAGAAGAGACGTCTGTCCCTTCTGCCGAGGACGACGCGTACCCCTGGGGAGAGAACTTTAACTGAACCTAACTGCACTCAGAGGCAGTCATGAGGTACGGCGTTATATGCCTATAACCCGTGTTCCTGAAGTAATGCGAAAGTGGATTCCGGGAACATGGGTTGGCAGGTATAAATGAGTTCGTTTAGTCGCTAAAGCCGTTTTTTAGGTCAGTCCGAAACTCACCTTCGTTCTTTAGGGATTCGTCCCTAAAGTTGGAATGTGGTCAGTGCATGAAGCATTTCATAATTCTCCTTTAAAAAAAAAACTCTCTTGCCAAGCTTGTCATTGTAATGAGTTGATGCATTCGTCTTTTGGTCTTACGATCATTGGTTTTGTTTTACGGTTTGCATCCGTCGAAGCTCTCGCTGCAATATACACAACAGAGGTCGGGTTCTCCGGAAAAATCTCCACGAAGCTCGTGATCCAGTTCAGCCAGATCTTTGGGCTTTAAAGAAACCTGGATGTTGATGTTTCTCCGTGTCCTGAAGTTGTTCGACATGGTTTCGCAGACGCAAAAAGTGCGAGAGCTCTGGGTGTTTCTCGCACCACAGAGCCTGCAGTCGTGCCATGCAACCTTCTCGTTCAGGGACTATACTAGTATCGTAGCACTCAAGCAGTTTGCCATTGATTCGATCTATCCAAACAAAAGTATTAAGATTCCGCCGGTCCATCGCATTGACTCCTTCTTGATTAGCTACCCAAACTCTAGGGTGGTTATCATTTTTGTTCCCATGAGTAGCTAGGGAAAGGGTTCGTCCATCCTTGCAGAGCCCCGCAAGCAAAGATGAGGCTGCATACTCTGAGAGGTCGCCCGATATCCCAGAGTCACCATTCACCCTGGACAATTGTCCGCGACTGCTTAATAACTATTTGAACCATATTCAGCAGAAACCGAACGTGTCCCAGGGTTGTGCATAGAGGGTCCCTGTACCAAGGTGAGGTGTCTTAATCACAGGCGCAGATCTATATGGTGGCGAAACCAGTGATCGCCCCCCCCCCCACTTAAGATTTTTTTTAAATGATTCATTTTTAGCTATTTAGTATCACGAACCTAATGCTAGAATTCTTCAATTTTAAACGAAGTTTTCAACTATTTAATTTTTCACGGTTCCATTGATCTTGGATTCAATATTTTTTAAGCTTTCAATGAGGAATCATATAATTTTCAACGTTTTAAGAATGATTAAACTTTGAAGTTTTACAATATTTGAAATTATTCCATTTTTATTTGTGAAAATAACAGTAAATGTTTTCTTTTGTACAGAAATCTCTTTTTTTTTATAATAAAATCTATCCAATCACTTTGAATGTCGTTTGATAGTGCATTATATGATGCCTCTCAATAATTTTGATCACCTTGAAAATGTCTATAATTGCAATTTAAAATCATAATTTTGAATGCGCAATTCTGTAAAAGTTTAATTTTTAAAACCTTGAAACAAAATTTGTTCAGTTTCAAAAGTTTTAATTCGCAAATATTTGTTTCGACGTTTCTTCATTTTTTAATCCTCAATCAGATATGTTACTAATTTTTTATGTTCAGTTTATTATGCTAGCTATTTTAACCAGATTAATCTACTTTCAAATTTACAGTTGTTAATGCTTTCCTAGAAGTATTAAATTTTTACGTGCATTAAATGTGAACTTAATCAGTTTTGGGGATTACCAGTTTTTAAATTTCACTAAAGAAAAACAAGCATTCGGTCAGATTTGTGTGGATACTATCGTCATCAAGAAATTATTGATATTTTGATACTAATTACAAAAACGTATTCCTGAAAATGAAAAAGAGTTAAAACCCCTTTAGTTAATTATGAAAATCATGAAATTCATTGATGTACCCCTTGAAATATTATGAAATCATTTTAATTCTCTATAATCCGTTAAAATCCTATAAAATCCTTCGAAAAACCCGTCAAAATTCTATCAAATCGTATGATATCCCCTGAAGTCCTGAAAAATTTATTGAAACACCTTGAGACCTTTTAAAATCCCTTAAAATCATTGAAATCTTTGGAAATCTTATCAAATGCGTTAAAATCCGTCAAAAATACCCTGGAATCTTTTTCAATATCCTAAAACCTTATACCTCCTATACAATCCAACTAAATCTTCTGAAATTCTGGGGAATTCTCTAAAGGATTCCAAATGACAGGATTGTTCGAAGAATTAAACCTGCGTCGAGAGAGATGTACGAACAACGTGGCTCGCAAAATGTGTAGCAGAATGCCAAGAGAACACACTAATTGACAGGTGCTTCCGCAAAGATGCAATAGCCCATTAGTACGTCCTGTCAATGGCCTGGATTGTCTATCGGAAAGCTTTTGATTCAACCTCTCATAGAGTTATCATCTGTTTGTTGAAAAGCTTGGAAGTTCATTCACACAAAGTGTGAGATGCATAGAAAGATTGATGCACCGTTGGAAAACTAGATTTACTATCTCTTCTGGAAATTATCTTGTGACCATGAACAACGTCACCTTCTAGAGGGGCGTCTTTCAGTACGATACCATGAGCCATATACTCTTTTGCACCACACTTCTGCCTCCATCTCTCGCACTGCGAAAATCTCGTGGATACCTCTGCGCAACACTAATCATCACGAGCATAAGGTCACTCATGTATTTTATATGGATGACCTGGAGATCTATGCTTCTGGTGCAAGCAAACTTCAACTTGCTTTAAATATCGTCAAGGGGTACACAGGATAAATTGGTATGGATTTTGGATTGGACAAGTATGCCAAGATTTATCAGAAGAAAGGAAATAAAACTGATGTTCCCGATCACCCTAATTTTGTAGATATAAGTGTTATTAGACATCTTGACACTGAAGAGACCTATATATGCCTGGGCGTGTCTCCAAGCCGCATTGAAGACGTAATATCAGTAAAGGATTCTCTCCGAAGCAGATACAAGCATATTCTTTGACATATTTGGTCTTCAAATTTGTCGGCGTTGAACAAGGTATCTGCGACTAACATGCTTGAGGAACATGCTTGAAGAACAAGCTTACGGCCCTTGACATCGCCAAGCGTCATGTCATGTATATGCATGAGAGCTTGCATATCAATTCGTCCGTTTCGCTATTATACATCTCACGTCATCAAGGCGGACGCGGACTTCTGAATATCCAACGTCTTCATAACATCCAATGTCTTCATAACCGAATAGTTCTCAGTACAGCTTACATCGTTGCAAATGGCAGAGATTCTCTCCTCAAAATGTTTAGGAAACACGAGATGATAGGCAAAGCAGCGTTCCATTACAAAGCTGCGGAGCAGGTGGCCGAGGCCCTTTGCCTGAATTTTAACGTCAGAGGTGAGGAAATTGCATTGCTTTATCTAGATTCCTGACTTCTGAAAGCCGGAGTAAAGAAAGCCATTCCTCTCCTAATATATCTACTCCTTTGGTTTGGTCACTTGGTCCATGACTGACCTCGAGAGGTGGAACAGAATCATCTGCGTGAAAATGTCTGAGCACCGAATGCACCATGAAAGGACAGCTTTAGAGAGAATAGTTCTGACATGCAAGCTTGAAGGCGGATGAATCTTAGATGTTCCTCGATTGTGTGACTCTAAGGATACGCAATTGCGCGAATATTTCCAATACAGGAATAACATCTCACGCAACGACTACATTAGTAGAGTTGACCTGTACACCCCCTTAAAACTTGCATTTGTTGATTTCCAGAACATCGGATATCTCAAAGCTGAACAGCTAGCTGCTTAATGGCGAGGTGAACAGCTGCACAAGCAACACCTCAAAACATTAAATTTTCTTGCGTGGATAGTGATGCTTCAAACCTTTGGTTAAGGCGGGGAGAACTCTTTTCGGAGACAAAAGTATTTGTCATTGTTGTCCAGGACAGGGTGATCAAGACGAGGTATTACCAAAAACACATCCTCAGTCTGAGGATGTGTTTTTGGTCACAATTTTTAGTGACACATTATTGATGGCCGTACGATGCTTGCCTTGCACGAATACACGAACAGACATAATGATGTTGCTGAGATAATTCACCAAAAAATTGCCCTGAACACCGGTTTACTATAGAGATTTGAGTCATACCACAAATATAGCCCATTTGAAGTTCTGACCACCTAATAAGACACAATCGTCCAGATGTCCTCTGGTTAGATAAACGTCCTTAACACGTAAAAATAATAGATATTAAGCGTTCCCTTTAACAATAATATTATGCTCCGATACACTGAGAAGATCCACAAATATTCGGAGCTGAAGTAGGAGATCCTGACCGTGTGGAGGGTGAACAAGGTCACCATCCACCCGGTCGTGATCTCCTCTACTGAGAACGTTCATGCGAGGTGCGTACAAATCTTGGAATGGCTCGGAGCTCGAAAATCGCTACATCTAATTCACAAAGCGGTATTGCTGAACATGTGCCGCATCGTCCATAGTTTGCTGGACGTGAACAACGATAGCGGCTAAGATTGCCTTCTATGGGCATCCCGCGTACACGGCAGATGACTGTGATAATCACGTTTATAATTTTTGAGTTTAAATTTTTGTCCTTTTTGCATATGTGTAAGTTTGTATGCCAGTGTGAAGTTGTGTTTTTCTCTCGTCCTTTGATGGAAATAAAATTATTATTTTGAGCGTTTGTAAAAAAGATGGATCCCTATAAACGCACTCTCCAGTATGAATGTAGGATCGGTATAAATGGGTTCTCCAGGATGAATGTTGAAACCTGATAAACGGGCTGTCCAGCATGAATTTTGGATCCCTATAAGGCTCTGCAGTGTGATTCGCAGATCCCTATAGACGGGCTCTCCAGTGTGACTGTCGGATCCCTCTAGACGGGCTCCCCAGTGTGTATAGTCGCAATCTTGACGAATGCACAAGCAGAATATAGAGTTCCGAAACAACTACTAAGACCAGCGAATCTACTAATCACTTTCCTTGTTTCGCGACCATGTTCAGAAGCGAAGTACCAGGTCATGAGTTCCTGTGGGTGAAAAGTGGGCCAACATAATAATAATAATAATCATTGTTTTTTTTTAAATTGTCCACAAAAAAATCCAATCCAAAAAACAATTGGTTTTAATGATAATTTTTCGAAAATATATAATATAATATCCTCCTTTGAGCTGGTGAGGATGTTATATTTTCCGTAACTCAACATCAAAATTTAGTGAAATGTGTAAAATAATCAATTAATGAATAGTAGTAATCAATTGAAAAAGAAGATATTTATCAAATACTTCTCAAAGCTTTCTGAAAAATTTGGTGCGTTTATTTTAAAAAAATTTGTTTATGAGGCTGTTAGATAGAAGGTCTAATAGAGGTAATTGGAGGTCTCTTTTTTTCTTGAGTCTTTTTCATGCTTTTTTTTTTGAATAAAATAATTCATGAAAAAATTGATTTCCTTTCAATCTTAAATTAAAAACTCAGAATTCAATTGCCTTAATTTGCTTCATAAATGCTAGCCATACATATTTTTTAAATTCCAAGTGGTACTCTTTTTACAGGAAGTGTACAACTGTGCACGGAGCAACTGTGCACGAGCCCATCCGTGCATGTCGTTGGCCACTGGTACAACTGTGCACGTTGTTGGCCACAGGCACAACTATACACCGGCCATCTGTGAACGCCTACATTTCGACGTGCACAGTTGGGAGACTCCCATTTGTGCACGTAAACTTTTGCTAAGGTACCATCTGTGCACGTCTAAATTTCGACGTGCACAGATGGTACCGTCCCAACTGTACACGTCTCGAATAATACGATCAGATTTTTAAGTTCCAAGTCCACGTGCACATATGGGATACTCCAAACTATGCACGTGCACAGATTGTATACTCACAACTGTGCACGTGCGCAGATGGTAAACTCCCAAATGTGCACGTGCACAGATGGTAGACTCCCAACTATGCACGTATCAATTTGTGAGGGGTGCAACTATGCATGGAGCAACTGTGTACGCCGAACTGTGCACCTCGAGGACCGGTGGTACAACTGTGCACGCTGTTAGTCCCTGGAACAACTGTGCACGTGCACAAATTGGAGACTCCCAACTGTGCACGTCGAAATTTAGACGTGCACAGATAGTGTGCACTAACAACAGTTAGCAACAGGTCACGTGTACAGATGGGAGACTCCTAACTATGCACGTGCACAGATAGGAGACTCCCAACTGTGCGCGTTTCAACTGATACGAACAGGTTGTCAACACAAAAGTCCACATGCACAGATGGCATACTCCCAACTGTGCACGTTCAAATTAATACTATGAGATTTTCAACTGACAAGTCTACGTGCCATGACATGATATGACATAACATGTGACAAAATATTTTTCATTTGTAGTACATATCTACACAATACACATAATTTTACGTTTACCAATTCTCTGATATTAACAATATTTAATTAGGACAACATGCTGTATTATTTCTGGAGACATTTCCCAGAAACTTTACGTCATTTTTACTTCCAAGGTATACTGAGAAAAAAGAATTAGTACATTTGAGAAATATTTGATAAATATCTACTTTTCTCATTGATTATTATTCATTAATTCATTATTTTATACACTCCACTAAATTTTGCAAGTAAGTTACTGAAAAGATATCTTCCTTACCAGTACAAAGGAGGTTATTCTATTATATATTTTCGAAAAATCATCATTATCTATTATTATTATTATTATTGCTAGTATAAGTATTGCTAGAGTAAAATGAGGCAAATGAATTTTGAGGTTACATATTCTGCCCAACAGCCTTATAAAAGAACATTTTTTTAGATTGAACGCGCCCAAATCTTACAGAAAGGTTTTAGAAATATTTGAGAAGTATCCACTTCTTAATTTATTATAATTTATTAATTTATTATTTTAGATACTGCACTTTTGAGGGTAAGTTACGAAAAAGATAATTTCCTTATCAACACAAAGGAGGGTATTATATTATATACTTTCAAAAAATTATTATTATATACTATCATTTACTTATTATTATTATCGTATTATATTATATTATTATGTTATACATTACTCTAAGCGACGTAGACACGATAATCGCAGATTTTATGCGAATTGAAACTAGACCGGATGACTGCAGCCCAGCATACACAGTAGCTAGCCCGTTGAATTTTACAGGCGCAAAAAAACATTCAATTCTCAATTACAAACAAAAAAAAACGAGAAAATTTTTTGAAAAAATCTATGTTTTCTAGTCGGTCTACTTACCTCCACATCATATGGTTAAAATATTACATTGAATAATGCAATCTGCTAGAAGTATTATGGATCTGGCGAAAACCCGAGTCGTTTCAAGACTCATGTAGGGGGTAATGTCACCTAGAAAACTCACCTGAAATAATTAATTCCAAAAGCTAGCGCAAAGAATGATTATCGGGGGGCAATGTTTTTCCTCTTGGAAGCTCAAATCCATATTTGAGAAGTAAAGTCCCTGCGGATTGTCAACACTTGTGATAAATATATTACATTATTATTAACATACATTATTCCAACAGACAAGAAAGTGATAATTTTTATGAAGTTGTAATAAATTATTTTAAACCATGACAAATGCATCTTAATAAAAAATTCATTTTTATAAAAACGCTCAAGGAAAGGAAAATAAATTAAAAGTAAAATAATTACAAAAAATTCCGAAATAAACTCCTACGCCTGTTAGAATGGTTCTTTTCTTTTGAATATCGCGCCAGTTCTGTTTAATTTTCTTCTGCTGCTTTGGAGATGCAATATTAAGCAATTCAACCTATTTATAGTAAGTGTTGACGATCCGCAGGGACTTCTCACCTCAAATATGGATTGGAGCTTCCAAGAGGAAAAAAAATTGTCCCCTGATAATAATTCGTTGTGCTAGCATTTGGAATGCGTGTGAACTTAGACCCCACTTTCAAAATTAAAATTTTTTTGTTGAGTTCTGACATCCTTTTAAATAGTTCTGCAGTTCCTGATAACTTTTAGAAATAGTTCCGGCGTATAAATACTCTAAAAATGGATTTATCAAAATTGGGGGTTAAGTTCACGTTCCCCCGCACTTTTCGAGAAATGAAGTTTTTTTTACAGTTCTGGGGAGATTTAGCATAGTTCTAGAGTTCCTTACCCTTATTGAAAATAGTTCCCAAAAATTAAACCCAAAAAAAAATTTTCAAAAAATAGAGCCAACCCCCCACTTCAAAAAAAAAATCAACTTTTTCTTTAATATTCCTGTATTTCGAAAAGAGTTCTAGAGTTCTATAACAAAATAATTTCGAAAAACTTAAAAACTCGAAAATTACACAATTTCGAAAATCCCAAAATTACAGAGAAATTTTACGAAAGAGTTCCAGGAGTTCTGGTAGCCCCCTGAATAGTTCTACAAAAAAGACTCATTTACATTTTTCGGTAAACTCAAAATCCAAAAACCTACAACACTTTACACATACCCAACAAATTTTGAAATTGAAAATTTTTAGAGTTCCAGGAGTTCTGGTAGCCCCCGGAATAGTTCTAACGAAAAGTTAAATAAAATTTGTTCGATAAACTCAAAATCCAAAAACCTACAACGCTTTACACATACCCAACAAATTTTGAAATTAAAAATTTTGAGAGTTCAAGGAGTTCTGATCAGAGTTCTGGTAGCCCCTGGAATAGTTCTAACAAAAAAAAGTATAATAACATGTTTTGATATACTAAAAATCAAAACATTCGTGTAGGATTTGTAATGATTTTTGTAAGAAAGGCTGCCAATATTTTTAAATTAGTTTTACAGAAATGATGTTGATTAGATCGTATGTAATATTTTCTTTGCCTTTTTCTCATTTAATTTCATGATTATATAATATATGTCGCTTTGTTATTGTGTGCAAAGTTTTTTGGATGTGATTTCCACTTACTGAAATATTGATATATATCGTTACGTATGGCTGAAACGAGCATTAAATTAATAAAAGTAAATAAATAAATCTTTAAAAAAACATTATTTCCATTCCTTCACAAAAATGTAAATGGCTTTGGATGTATTATCGATTTGCTAAATAGGACACCGCACCAAATGTACAGGAAGTGGCTTATTGTTAAAAATTATAATTCTAAATTTTTACTGTAATTTCGAACCTGACAGTGAAAAATTCAAAAGAAAATCATGTAAAAAGTGGATAGATTTTTCTCAATCACATGCCAAGATTTCATTTCATAAGTTATTTTAGTGTAAAATGTAATTCGTAACGAAAATTTATCCACCTCAAGAACTTGTTGTCGAAAGTAGTTATACGCCTCAGATGTTTTACCGTTTAAATAGAAGTCTTATATCCATGTACTTGAAATTTTCACCCTTTTGGGTATAATGGGTATTTAGGGGGATGTCCTGCTGAACCACAAACATAAAAGTATGGAGACCGCCAATTATGCAAGATCTGCGGTTGAAACAACCAAAAAAAAATTTTAATTTAGAATAATCTAGTATAAGTCCTCGCCAGACAACCCTAAGCTATACTTCTTTACCCTACAAGAATATACAACAACCCTTGAAAAAGACCTCAAACTATTTTACAGAGACCCATCCCATCTACGTTGACTTCAAATAACCCAAAAACTGGTTCATTAAAAATAATTCAGTAAAACCTCTGCAGACAACCCCAAACTTTAATCCTTACCCGACAAGAATATTAAACAACCAGAACTCTGATCAGAACTCCTGGAACTCTCCAAATTTTCAATTTCTAAATTTGTTGGGTATGTGTAAAGTGTTGTAAGTTTTTGGATTTTGAGTTTATCGAAAAAAATTTATTGAACTTTTCGTTAGAACTATTCCGGGGACTACCAGGACTCTGATCAGAACTCCTGGAACTCTTTCGAAAAATTTCTCTGCAATTTTGGGATTTTCGTAATTGTGTAATTTTCGAGTTTTCAAGTTTTTCGAAATTATTTTGTTATAGAACACTATAACTCTTTTGGAAATATAGTAATATTGAAGAAAAACTGGATTTTTTTAATAGTGGGGGGCTGGCTCTATTTTTTGAAAATTTTTTTTTGGGTTTAATTTTTGGGAACTATTCTCGATAAGTGTCAGGAACTCTAGAACTATGGTAAATCTACCCAGAACTCTAAAAAAAACTTCATTTTTCGAAAAGTGCGGGGAACGTGAACTAAGCCCCCAATTTTGAAAATTCCATTTTTAGAGTATTTATACGCCGGAATTATTTCTAAAAGTTATCAAGAACTTTAGAACTATTTAGAAGGATGTCAGAACTCTAAAAAAAAATGCCGAATTTTGAAAGGGGGGCTAAGTTCACACGCATGCATTTGGAATTGATTTTTTTCAGGTGAGTTTTCTAGATTTCATTACCCCCTACATCAGGGCTCGCGAGAATTCAGACTTTGACTATCAAGACTTACAATGTAAGTCACGACACTAGGTCAAACCGGCACTCATAAATTTTCGTCGAACTTGTCACTGGACTCGTCCCTAATCCTTCACGATAAATTACAGTTTGAAAAAATGTATTGTGAATTCAAGTAGAAAAAAATCAAACTCTTCGGTGTGAACAATGAGCCGCAATGAACCGTGACCGTAACGACCGTAACCCTTTCCAGGATTCCTGGAAAACTTTCTGTCAGTCTTGCACTTGTCGTGTCAGTCTCAAACTGCTGAAAGTGGTGAGCCCTGCCAATAGGCCTTAAGAGCCTTAATAGTCGTAAAATCCATTCTATTTTCCGAGTGTATGTTTTCCTTTGGAATAGGAATAAAAAGTTGCTAGTAAGTGTCAAATTGATTCCCTCTAATGGAAAAAAATAAGTATAAATGAAGCCCTCAGAGGAAAAATGTGACCCAGGAAGTTTTGAGGAAAAACAGTAAAGAAAAAGTTCAGAGGAAAAAAGATAAACAGAATAACGAGGTAAAAGTATTACTCGGAAATACCCGAGGAAAAACGTTATAGAAAATGTTGAGGGATAAAATATGATCGAAAAAGTTCCGAGGAAAAACGTTACAGAAAATGTTGAGGGAAAAAATGTAGTAGAAAAATTCCCGAGGAAAAGCGAAACTCGAGGGGAAAAATGCCTTCTGGAGTACCAGAGCAAAGACGTTACTCCAACAATTCAGTTTTTTTTGCTATTATAAGTTGATGACGAAAACACTTGAAAAAAAAAGAACAAGAACGTCAATTTGATCAGGTTCACTAAGCTAGCACCTCCACAATCAAATTTTGGGATTTTTCATAACTCAGAATTTTGGGCTCCAACCCTCAACGTTAAAAATCAACCTCTTTCTCCCACGCAGATAAGACATGTATTGCGTGCGGGAAGTGTCCAATTGCAAAGCCGTGGTAAAAAGCAGTTATAAAAAGACTTTTTCTAGCTGCTGCGCTTGCGCACTTCCAGCCAGATTACTTTTTCTTGCTGTTGCGCTTGCGCATTTCGATTCAGATTTACTTTCCAGGACTGCCGGAATAATAACCTCACTTCATTATGATTTGACGCTTGAGAGACTGATTGTGAATAGTGAATAGAGATTGGACAAACTCGAAGTGATAAGTTACCATAAATGACTGATAAATTACCATCAATAACCGATAAATTACCGAAAATTTCAGAAATTTTCAGATACCTGAAATTTCCGAAAATTTATCAATTTTCCATAAATTTCCGGAAATTGGGGAAATTTAGCAATTTTCCATTAATTTCCGAAAATTTGGGAAATTTGGCAAATTTCCGGAAATTTTTAAATTTTTTCCAAAAAGCTTTGTCTATCTGAAATTTCCGGTAATTTTCCATAAATTTCTAGAAATTTTTGAAATATTTCCAAAAAGCTTTGACGACCTAAAATTTCCGATAATTTAGCAACTTTTCATAAATTTCCGGAAATTTTGTAAAAGCATTTTCCGGAAATTTTCGGATTTTTTGCAAAAAGCTTTGGATACCTTGAATTTCTGGAAATTTTCGGTAATATAAATATTTACCGGAAATTTTCGGTAATTTTTGGTAATTTCACCATGAATTCCCAAAAGTTTCCAAAAAAATTATTCTTATTGTTTCTCAAATAAAAAATTTCCTGCATTTGTTACAAAAAATATCGTATGCAACAGGTGCTGAAAGTAGACAGTTGCAACTCTTGTGAATATATACTATTTCCGCATTTTACAGTATAGTCTCTGACTTTTGGGCTCCTCGAAAATACCTACTCTGATTTTTGGGCTCCAACCCTTATCGTTAAAGATCAACCATTGGAACCACGCAGATATGACTTTGTCAAAAAATAACGTTTTTAAGAATTTTAAAGTATCAATATAGTTTCTAATATCTGGGCTCCTCACAAATAACCAATTCGATTCTTGGGCTTCAACTCTTAACTTTGAAAATCAATCCCTTTGTACCACGCAGATATGACATTGTCAAAAAATAATCTTTTTGAGAATTTGACAATGTGGCTAGAGTCTCGGATTTTTCAGCTTCTCGAAGATACCCACTCAGATTTTTGGGCTCCAACCCTTAAAGTTAAGAATCAACCCCTTGGTACCACGCAGATATGACTTTGTAAAAACTAATGTTTTTGAGAATTTTGAAGTATCAATAGAGTCTCTGATATTTGGGCTCCTCGAAAATAACCAATTCAATTTTTGTGCTCCAACCCTTAACGTTGAAAATCAACCCCTTTTTACCACGCAGATATGACATTGTCAAAAAATAATCTTTTTGAGAATTTGACAATGTGGCTAGAGTCTCGGATTTCTCAGCTTCTCGAAGATACCCACTCAGATTTTTGGGCTCCAACCCTTAAAGTTAAAAATCAACCCCTTGGTACCACGCCGATATGACTTTGTAAAAACTAATGTTTTTGAGAATTTCAAAGTAGCAATAGAGTCTCTGATATTTGGGCTCCTGGAAAATGACCAATTCAATTTTTGTGCACCAACCCCTTTTTTTGAGAATTTGAGAATTTGAGAATCAACCCCTTTTTACTACACAGATATGACATTGTCAAAAAATAATTTTTTGAGAATTTTACAATGTGACTAGAGTCTCTGATTTTTGTGTTTCTTAAAGATACACCTTCCGATTTTTGAGCTCCAACCCTTAACGGTAAAAGTCCACCCCTTTCTACCACGCAAATATGACAGTGTCAAAAAATAATCTTTTTGAGAGTTTTACAACGCTGCTAGAGCTTCAGATTTACCAGCTCCTCGAATATACCTACTCCGATTTTTTAGCTCCAACCCTTAAAGTTATAAATCAACCTCTTGGTACCACGCAGATATGACTTTGTCAAAATATAATCTTTTTGAGAATTTTACAATGTGGCTAGGGTCTCTGATTTTTGTGCTTCTCGAAGATACCCATTCCGATTTTTGAGCTTCAACACTTCATGGTAAAAATCAACCCTTTTCTACCACGCAGATATGATCAATGACCTAGAGGGATATTTTTTTTAATTGAAGAAAAAGCCTTTCTGAATATAGAAAAATTATAGAGAAAGTCAGAAAAAAAATTGTTACCTTGAAGATATGTGCTGAAGATGGAATTTTTGGAAAAAAAATCGTTTATTTAATACCAAAAACGCTTGGATCTTACAGTTTATTTGTTATATATATTTTTATATAGATTTTTGCATGCCCAATTCGAATCTGACATGTAAATCATTGCAAGACAAAATTCAAAATGACGGATTCAATATGGCGGACCAAAATTGGAAAAGGAAACCGATTTGACTAAAATTTGCTACAAGGGGGTTATTCCGGTTGCTGATTCGAAATCCGGGGTCAAAAAAGAAAAATTCAGAATGGTGGACCAAAAGTGTGCAAAAAACATATTTGACCGCTTTTTTAAATTCTGGAATTTTGACTTTGGATTTCAAATCAGCCACCTGCAAACACCCCGATAGGCTATTTTAAGTCAAATAAATTTTGTTCTATAATTTTGGTCCACCAAATTGGATCCGCCATTTTGAATTTTTCAATTTTGACCCCGGGTTTTAAATCAGTGACCTGGAAAACACCCTTGTAGCCAATTTTAGTCAAATCGGTTTCCTTTTACAATATTGGTCCACTATATTGGATCCGCCATTTTGAATTCTTCAATTTTGACCCTGCATTTGAAATCAGCGACCTGAAGAACCCCCTTGTAGCAAACTTTAGTCAAATCGGTTTCCTTTTACAATTTTGGTCGGCCATATTGGATCCGCCAATTTTAATTTTTTAATTTTGACCTTGGATTTATAATCAGTGACCTGAAAAACCACCTTGTAGTAAATTTTAGTCAAATCGGTTCCGTTTTACAATTTTAGTATGCCATACTGGCACCGCCATTTTGGACTTATAATTTTTTTTCTGACAATATATAGAATTCCTGAAAATAAAACAAGAATTCAACGATAAAATTTGGACAACCACCACAAAATGCTCCTATTGCAATTCCTAAAAAACAAAATAAAAAAATTTGTTTCTTCGGACAAAAATAAGAAAGAAGATTTTAAGATTCTAAGGGGATTTGGTTGTTTGCCTTCTCATTTTTCTTTCCTCTTTTTTATTTTTGTCCAAAGAAAAAAATTTTTTTATTTTATTCTTTAGGAATTGCAATAGGAGCATTTTGGGGTGGTTGTCCAAATTTTATCGTTGAATTCTTGTTTTATTTTCAGGAATTCTATATATTGACTTGATTATTGGACGTTAAATGAGATTTTGAATCTGATTTTCGTCTGATTCAGAATTCTAGAATTTCAATTTTTTCTGACTTTCTCTATAATTTTTCTATATTCGGAAAGGTTTTTTCTTTAATTAAGAACAAAATATATCCCTCTAGGTCATTTCGATCCAAAGTTCTTCGATTTTGAGACAGAATTTCAAAGAAGGTCCACTACATACGATAAAATGACACCTTCTTCAGCAAAATATCGATTTAAAGGAGGGAGTATATAATGAAAAACCTACGTAGATTTTAGGGGGGGGGGGGG